>OY855903.1:52853649-53088649 GCA_963693305.1 Meandrina meandrites
TAATTTCTTGACCTTTCTGGTCCTCAGTTGTGGATGAACAGGCTTCAAGTGTTCCTGATATTGTAAACGAAGTACCTGCATCGTCTGGTGGTGAGTTAATAAAAATTGACTGCATTAAAGCTTAATACCTGAGCTTACAGGCAAAATATTGAAGTCCAAGAGGGCTGGAAAAAACAATGAGAATGACTGTTGTCAGTATCATGTTTGCTATCTTTTAAAGGACTGTGATTGATTGATCCAACTGTAACATGCACATGTGCTCCAGTGCCTTTCTATTTACAACTTTAGTTTATTCTTTCTTATGTGATCTGTTATTTCCATAGAATCAGATGAGTCAGAAGACGACACTCTATGCCCCTGTGGAAGGAGAAATGAAGAGGAAAACATGATAGGTTGTGACAGCAAGACATGTGCCATTAAGTGGTACCACTTCTCATGTGCAGGCATCAGTGAAACTGATATCCCCCAAGGACTATGGTACTGTAACAGTTGCTCCAATGGATAGCTGATGGACAAGTCACATGATGGATAAGCCACATGAATTGTCACAGTGTTTCCAAAGTGTGTGTCAGAAAAGTAGGACTTTGCATATTTCGCTATTAAATGTTAACCAATCTTTGAAAAATCCAAACCTTTAGTTGGGGCTTAGACTAAAAATTCTCCCCTTTAAGGTGGGGCTTTTTCTTCCTTTTTTCCCTTCACCTGTCTAATGCCCCATGTCTCCCCGGGGTGGGGGGGGGGGGGGTGGGGGTTTCCAGTGACAAGTGCATAACAAAAGAGTTTCCTTGCGTGTTTAACGCTATCTTTTGGCAAGAAAAATGATTTCCTTTGCAGTACGCGGTCCTGGGGATCAATTAACCTTTGAGCACTGGAAAACAAGTGACCAAAATGATCAAAGGAACCCGGGGCGGCATCTGACCCGCAGGGTTAACTCGCCAAGGTTGTGCATCTAGAAATATCACTGAGAATATTTGTTACCGGTAATCAGTTTTTAGTAATTCATAAGAATATTTGTTGATTAGGGTTAGTAATTTAGCAATGTAAGCTTTCTCAGAGTTGGCACGTGCACGTTCCCCAAATTAAAATCTGTTTGGTAACAAATTTCTGGCGGAGAATTCGGGAAGTCCACGATACAACGCAGCCAAGACTTGAAAAAGAACCAGTGACTACACCAAGAGAAAACTGTAAGTCATGCTTAAGCTAAGGAAAAGAGAGCCTTAGGCCTAGCAAAACAAAAAGACAACAAAAAAAAACAACAAAAATGAAACAGAATGGAAAAGGGCGTGTTGTATTGCAATGGCAAATAATGTACAATTTTAATTAGTTTTCGACCATCTTAGTATTATTATGTTCACGCCTATCCTTGAATTCAATCTCTTGATCCGAGCACGTTGCTATTTCTTTTAATGTGGTATCGCTGGTAAACGTCTTCTATCTCGGTGGAAGAACAGAATTCTTTTCTCTTTGATTAAGGCGCACAAGTAAAACTTTTTCATGCTGCTTACTTGTGGCAAGGCGAAATCAGCTTCTGCGCCTAGGCCTGCAGAAAATAAAAGTTCTAGTCCACTTTTGAGCGGAAGGAAGGGAAAATTATCTTCAAAATTACCCAAAACCCAGACCAAACAACCCAAGACCGCAAAAAAATCAGCGTCAGCGAAACTGGCACAATCGCTTGCACAAGGTTCAGATAATCTAGCGGACAGGCACAAAACTGGAGAAGAGCCGTTTATTGTAGTCAAAGCATCTGCCGCTTCCAATGAAGGCCAACAAAATTTACAGATTAATATGAACGAAGAAGAACTTACAAAGCTCCTTACAGACCACACCAAGGATCTGTCGACCCATTGGGATAAGCAATTGTCAGTACTCACAAAAGCGGTTGAAACAACCCACCTAACGCCCACTTTTCCAAGTGGAAGTAGCATGCCTCTGCCGAAATTCTATGGCAACTGTAACAAAGATGTTAACCAGTTCTTGGCAAACTTTAATAGAACGGCTTGTTTTTATAAATTTAGTGAGGATTGCAAGGTGGAGATTTTTCCCCTTTATCTTACTGGGAATGCGAATATCTGGTAGAACACCACACCAGGTTTGTCAGGAAAAAATGACACGCTTACCAAGGTAAGAAAACATTTTCATTCTGACTCCGACATTTGGCTGTTAAGGCAGAAACCTAACAAGTGTAAACAGTTAGCGAATTTCCCGCTGGTATCCGACAATTGGGCGAGCGAATTAACTTGCCATGCTTAGAATGTATTCACTATTTTATTCAAGGCTCGAAACCCAAACTAAAAAGCTTCATAATTTTACAACGTCCGACTTCTTTCGAGGAAGCTGAAATGCATGTGAAACTTAAGGAATCTGTCCCCAAGCCTAAACCGGTTGACCGAACCAATGGGATTTTGAAAGCACTCGAACATATGCAGCAAATGGCCACTACGAAGGAAAATTCAAGCATTGCTGCATTTGATCACTAAGAAAAAACACACTCGAAACCTGCCACAGGGGAACAACACCCCATGACAAGAGATGATATCGCAAGAATTGTACAACAACGAATCCGACAGGAAATTCGGCGTAATCCTCAATTTAGCGGTCAAAATACGTAAGGCAGGCACACGTTTGAGGGCCGCCCAATTTGTGATTTTTGCAATAAACCGGGGCACATAATTGCAACTTGTCGCCAGTGACAAAATCAGGGTAGGGACCCAAGAATCACAAATTCGAATGCACCGCGTGGCCACACCAGAGTTGGGTACGCCCACAATATTCGACTCATACAGGAAATCAAAATTTAAACTAGCAGCGATCTCCTGCGCATGGGAAAGACAAGAGATCGGAAAAGAAAACAGATATACACACTCTTACATGAATTTCCATAACCATGCGCAACCCAATTACTCAATTTACAATGGCTTTTATTGTTCGCATGTAACACAAGAGCAGGATGAGCAAAACCACAGAAACGTCAACTATCAATCTACAAATTGTGGCCTTTTGTTATGCGAACCGCAACAAAGTACCACAATTACCCAAGCAGCTTCTGCACAGGAAGAATGCAAATCAGTGACTGCTGAATTTCAAGTGCGTGAGGCTACATTCCCGAGAAGAGCAGAAACCGCAATGAACTCTGACACAACACAACCTATACGCACTTTTCAGGTGGTGCAATCGCAACAAATGTCAGAGATAACACAAAGAAACACGAGGTCAAAATCTTACCGCAGAGACGCTTGAAGACCTCAAAAACAAAGAGCCTGGGTCAATTTGTCATCCAGGTGACGATTCCAAAACCATAAGGGATCTCGCCTACTAGTAAGCCACAGGATAACGACTTTGTAACATCTAAACCACCCAACTTTTCTGGAGAAGTAAATACAATAGCCATTTTGGATAACGTTAATGATCTGTCACGCCCACAAAACAGGTTTATTTCCGAGCCATGCCAAAGTTTACAAGAATTTTCAATGAGTGACGAAGTAGTCCAAACCACAAATAAGGAGAATGAAATATAATGTTGCAGTTGCAAAGAAAATTTAGTTGTTCACGTAGAAATTATTTCAGATGTTCATTTAGAAGAATTTTTTCCCATCCCAAGTATCAGTATTTCGAGACAAGTTGTGAAAGATAAACAAAATATTCAACATGGGAGTATAACCTCAGAAATAAGTCCGGCCATAGAGCCAGTTTGTACAAGAAAACAAAATAGATGCAAAGGAATTCGTACCTTGATACCTTGATAGAGCCAGAAATTATTTTCAAAACCGTAGAGTCACAAGATAACATGATTGCGGTGGTTAATAGTCATTTTACGTTTCAAGAACCCATAGTTTCATATCGCTTGCTGAATATAGAAGCAGTTGCTCAAATTGCCAAAAGGGTCAGAAACAAACCGTACAGAGACCCGCGAGTGGAACGGTTTCAATACCCACGGCATATATTGGAACACATCGGTACAACGAAGATTAGGTGCGTGATGATATATTTTCTTGTAGGAATGATGTTTACATTTGTACATTACGTAGCAGAGCCTTTTAAATGAATATGTTGGTCTATCTTCAAATGTTTCAATGCCTTTCTTGTTCACATGATCAAAGTCTGTTCTATCTCAAACGATTGTCAGGAGCAAAGCCATAGTCAGAATATAGGTTTGCAAACAAATGCCTGGTGATGACAACAAGTCGAAAACGTTCGGTTTCTTTTTAAATTTTATAACTTTTTAGCCTTGTAAATAATTATTTTAAATGCAATTGGTTCGATCAAATCTGTTAACGGAGAAACAATCCCAGTCTTAGCAGGCTTGTGTGCATCAATTATTAGATAAATATGCAGATGTTTTTACATATACCCCAGATCAGTAGGGCAGGTGCATTAAAGTTTGCCATCAAAGTCCACACGTTTGGTGATTCGTCCTCTCGTTCCCCAAAGTAAAATCTGTTTGGTAACAGTATGGTGGGAAGAGGGATAAACCTGCATTCCTGATAGACAATGACGACGGTGCATTTTGGACTAGATTTAAAATGATTACACCACTGACCCAAAACCAATCAGAAGATTGAGCAGCACCTCACTTACTGTACATGTCAACTCAGTAGAACTCTAACAAGTCCAGTCTCAAAAACTGTTGGGTGTAATTATTGACTCTCAGCTTAGTTTTAACGAGCATGGTGATAATCTATGTAAGAAGCTAACACAGCGCATTGCTGTCTTGAAAAAAATCAGGCATTGTTTACCTTTAGATCAACAAATTCTTTATTACAATGCCATGATAAAGCAAATTATGATGTACGGCTCTAGTGTGTGGGTTTCCAGATCTGTTGACAATCTAAATAAGGTTTTCAGGCTACAGAAGTGTGCTGCACGCGTTATTCTCAACGCTGACACTAGAGCAAATAGTGTAGATCTTTTTAAAGAACTTAGTTGGCTACCCTTTTTTCGTGAAGCTAAGATAAACAAATGCACACTAGTTCACAAACGTTTGAGTGGAGTTTGTCCCAATTATATGTCTGAATATAGTAAATTATCGTACACTGTAAATTTTAATATATTGTAAAGTAGCCTAGTGTACCCAATTAATTCTTAATTCGTATTCTTAACTGTATATTTTAAATCTTAATATATTGTAACGTAGTAGTGTCCCCAATTAGCTTCTGTAAGCTAAATACCTACCCTGACATTTAAATAAAGTTCTCATTATTATTAATTACTCAAACGAAATATTGATATACGTTCTAGTGAAAGACGAAGTAGACATGGGTTTTTGAATTTGATTTGTCCGAAGTATAAAAGAGAATCAGAAGGTGCTAGGACTTTTCAAGTATCAGCCACTAGGTTTTGGAATTCACTTCCCAATGAAATTAAGAGTAGCTCTAGTTTAGAAATTCTTAAGAAGTCTTTATATAAGTATTTTTTAAAGTCCTATGACCATATTCATCATTTTACTATATCCTAGGTTATTATTTTTACATATTTATATATATTGTATTAATTCTTGGTTAAATTATATTTTAAATCATTTGTAGATTAGTTTTTATTCCTTCACTATTTATATGTATATATATGTTTATTTCGAATTTGTTTAGAGGGCCACGATGTCATCAGTGTTTACTGTTAAGTGTCACCCTCGAAAAATAAAGTTGATTATTATTATAACTACAAGGACTCAGAGAACCCAGTTCTACACAGTGGAACCACAACCTTCCTTCTCCCTCTCATAATGAGGACAAAGAGAGCAGACAAGTCTCAGATTTTAGTGGTATGGGACTAATCATAGAACCAGATTACAGTATGAGGTGAGGTGCAATGTTCCACAAGGTTTACATATCAAAGTATGTGATTAGATCACTGTTGAAACTGGTGGCAAGAGGAATATTTAGCAAATTTGTGTCGGAAGTTGTTTGTTTACATAAACAAAACCCTTTTAACACGCGTCTAGAATCAAGTTGTTAGTTGACCGGAAAGGGATAGGCATCAAATCTGTTATTGTTAGCAACTGTAGCCAATCGGAGAGAGCCTTGTACGTTTGTTTGGTCCTTTGTTCTAGAAATAGAAGAGTGTGTTGTAATCAGAAAACTAGGGCATTGTGAGAGAAATATATATCTGTCTTAAAACTTCCATTGTGAGTGAGTGATCTTTAGCTCAAGTTCATCGGGAGAAACATTGTGTTGACAGGCAATCATTTAATTCCCAACATTTGAGAGAATTTCATAGGTGCAAGGTACAAAATATAGGCATAGCAGTAGAAGTAGGAGATGATGTTGTTGTGTCCAGGGTTTTCAAACAAGCGGGTGACCACCAGAGTTTCACCAGCTATTTGATTATATGTCACGTGTTATTGTGGTCATAGCAAGCCACTTAATTGTCTAGAGAAGAAAAGCGGTGAGCTAACAGAAAACCTCTCCATAATACAAGTGCAGATCCAAAGTGCTACTGAGCAGCTTGAAGTAGTTCGTAACCAGCCAAGGATCGTTCAGTCAATGTTTTTTTTTGCGGTTATGGGGCCACGGATGAGAAGGCAGAATGAAGATCATTATGTGGACAGATTTGAGTTTCATAAACACCTGATACTCTTGAAAAAATTTCCAACAGGAAGGTTCCAGTTGATACCTCGCGAGATTGGGAAATGCTGTTCCTCATTGAGCGTTACAGGAGAAGTCTTTCAAGCCTAAACAGCTTGTAAATCAAATGTTACTAACTGTTTACAGGTAACAATATTGATTTGAATATTCTTGGGATATTTTATTTGTTTTATCAACATTCTTAGACAATTTTTTTAACAAGCGTATGGGGATTTCATTAGGAGCTGGCAACCAGGGAACTGCGCCAACTCCTTTCAATATAAGGGCCGCCTACTTTTGAGTTTCCATCTTGAAGGCTTTTAAAGGTTACCTTGAAATTATAAGTGAAGGCAATTGTTAATAAAACTTTTTTCATCATTTCTTGTCTCATTCTCATTTGTTGTCATTCACATTCCCAATAACGTGATCGACACTTCGCCATTCGCTGCCCGCCATGTTTAATAAGAGAAGGGAAAGACTGGCGAGGAGGATGCCTTGATAACATTAAGTACTCTCTTCTGGTTTCCCAAGGCAGAAGAAAGCATGTTGCAGGCGATGGCTTTTTGGCATTTTTTAGGAAGAAAGCATGGTTGCTCACAGAATCAGGCGAGTTGGCGTAAAATTTATTGGATTTTTCTTGAATTGTCTCTTCAATGTAAAGCTTTTGGTTCCAATAAATGTAACAAGCCAATCAACACAAACTGAAGTGTTTATTTGTAGTTGATAGACTGTCCTTTTGTTGTAAGCAAGTTCGTTTAAAAAGAGTGTCTTAAAATTACAATATTCTCAGGTGATTAGTGTTAAAAAAAAATAAAAAAAGATTATTGTTGTAATTTAAATGATATACCTTTTATTGTTCTCTTTCTGGTGCCCAGAATGCTGGAAACTGCATTTCCAAGCTTCTAGATTTCAAAATTTCCAAGGATGCCCCAGACCCTAAAAGTCTTTAAGTGTTGAAAGCCAGGGAAGAATATTTGTATCGAAGAAGGGATGATTCCCTTCAAAGGAAAAACACATTTTAAAGTTTACAATCAAGATAAGCCTGATAAGTATGCTGTAAAGTACTATTAGTTGTGTGACTCCAGTAAAGAGCTTTTTCATGTTCGAAATTTACACTGGTGTAAATACAGATCCACCCAGTGGTAAGGGTAAAATGTATGATCTAGTGATGGTGCTCATACAGCCATATATAAATGCAGGATGTTGTTTGTATGTCGACAATTACCATACATCTACAACTTTATTCACTGATTTGTATCAATTGAATATTGGAGCCTGTGGAACAGCACATCACAGCAAGGGTATTCCCCATGCCTTCTGGGTTGCTTAAGTGAAGGATGACTTTTTGACATCGCTAGCAAATTTGCAGATCATAGCAATGTCAGAAAGAGAAATTTTGGCATCTTTAAAGAATCTAATTTACACTAAAATTTTAGTCATTGTTTATTTCCATCCTGTGGCCCCATAATGAGAACGTTGAACGGAAGCTTGTTTGGGTCCATGCGTCTCAGTATTTCAATATATGACAGACTCAAGTCCATGGTTCTGAATGTTGAGCTGCATGCGCATCTGCAAGGATGAGAATGTGGCATTTTATGGACCAGATCCTGATCCTGTTCTCTGGATCTCAAGCTGATTGATATACACCATTTATCTTAGTTAAGTTAAAGTATATAGCAAAAATCGTCAGCTTTCTGGTTTGTAAAGGCTAATAGCAGTAGTACTGATTTGGAGTAAATTATATTGTTTCAAGCAGTATTTAATAGTGAATCAATCTATAGGTCTGGTTCTAAATGTTAAGTATAATTATACTGTAAAATCATTACAATAATATAACAAGGCTGATGCCACATGTAAAAGTAACTTTGCAAGACACTAACACGACCAGAACCGATAAAACAGGGTTGCAATTCCAGACAGCTGTTTCGTCCTTTTTGGGACTCATCAGTGCGGTGTAGCAAATCTAAATAATGCCAGCTCAAAGGGCTTTAAGTGCTGAATGTTTGTATTTATACACTGTTTGTTTATTTTAAAATCCACCTTGCGGTGTATGAGAGTAACTAAAACCCAAATTTTTCCAGCAAATTTCAAGCCTCACTAGCCCAAGGACTAGTAAGTTAAAAAGTTAAAGTGGAGCACTGAGTTACATCTTGTACAAGGAGAGAACAAGATCACCAGTTCTTCAGAGTGATGAGAAGGGAGCTTGTGAAGGAGCTTATCACTAGCTCTGGTATTTCATATTCATATTCTCTCGCTCCAAGAGGCCATCTACGGAGGTAAGCAGAAGGTTTGACCAGGCTACAAGCTGAAAGCCATTTCCCAGAGAATATTCAGGGAACTGTAAAAGAGTCCAACATAAGCGCGTCATGTGTTGTTTGCTTTCACGTCCAAAAAAAAATTCTGGCAAGAACAGGAGAGAAAAGGAAGTCTTTTCAATAAGTGTTGATGCAAACATCCAAATTAATTAATTTATCAATTAATCAATCAGTTATTTAATTAATTGGTGGTGGTTCTTTTTGAAAAATTCCCACACTTAAGTAGCAGATTGTTTTAGTCTGCATCTGTACTGGTCTTTCTCATACACAAGGCTCAAAATTAAATTAAATTATCCCTGATTTTAATTGGCAATTTGGGAAGAAAATTAAGATTTGCATTTTGCAAATAGATAATTGGCACAGTGAATACAACAACAAAGAATGTACGGTAGCCGACAGGAAAAACAGATACACATGTATATTCCTTGTTCAGTTTTTTTTTAACATATTATTTAGAAGTTCATAGTTTTGCAAAATACATTCAAAATGACTGTTTCATTAGCAGAATTTGAAAGAGAATTTATTATTTGGTTGTTAGCTAGGTCTTTGAGACCAGTAGACAATTATTTTTAATGTTATGTGCAGAAAAAGACAAGGGTTTCACAAAGATCATCTGGCTCACTTTTTCAATATGTCAACACTAACTAAGTATATTAAAGAAGGATAGTCATTGCATGGACTCGTTTCATGAGGGGGGTGAATAGGTTTGCGGATCGACGGATTTGGCCTAAAAAAAAAACGCAAAGATTGTGGATTTTTCCGATACATTGAGCGGATTCGCAGATTTAGAAAATACAGCGGATCACGGATTAGCTGAGAATTTTGGCCCGGATTCCAGACTCTTCATGTCAGAAAGTGTGGATCATGGTTACTAAACGAAGTTTGGATCACTTCGGTCGGTCCTTGTCGGTATATTGCCAGAATTGTGGCAGAAACAAGCAATGAAACAAAACTTCTTTAAAAATTGGCATAAAAAACAACATCTATGTCCATTGCAGTGAAACTATACCACTCAAAGCTTTGAACGAAAACAGGGGCAGATTGACAGATTTGGCCAAAAAAGCATGGATCAGCGGACTTGCTTACCCCTATTGGGCAATTCCCGAAAATATCCTTACACAACGATGGACGGCTTCCATATTTTAACCCCCCCTTGCCTTAAAATAACAACTTTTTGTTTTTCTTCTGCCGCAATGTCAATCAAATCTTAAAGGGGCTTTGTCATGGATTTTAAAAGATTTTTAAACAGCCAAAATTTATATTTGTGTCGAAGAAAAACAAAAAATAATAGTCCATTTTTATTAACTATTGCTATATTAGAGCACCGAAACTGTTAACAAGCATCTTTAGCTGCGGATGGCTAGGATGGAAATGGATTACAACTTGAAAAGTTTAGCTAAACTTTTCAAGTTGTTTCCGCGCGTCGTCAAAAAAATCAATATTGATAGCCGTAGTTTGATTTCTATCCACGTATTAAGGTTATATCTTCCTTTAGATGTTCAAAGATAATGTTTTTCATGGGTCAAGTTGCCTACCAGTAATTTCAGAACAGTTTAGACCAAAAATCTACGAAATCCTCGTGACAGAGCCCCTTTAAATACCGGCAAAAATTGGGATTTCGTAATTCTGCAACGACAACACGATGTTCAAAAGCTGATGTTCGAACTCAAAGCTGCTCAGTGCTTCTTAAAGAAGCCATCGGGAATCCAGTGATTATTATAATGGATCTCGAACCATGACGTGGCCGTGGTAAACACCGAAATCTAAATCGGCGATTTCTGCTTCTAACCCCTCTTCTCTGCATCCGTCGACGTCGGTTTAAAGCGGCAAGAGCCAACATTTGCCATTGGCGAATGTTGTACAATGCATACAAACCAATAAGGTTTTGTACATTGAACAAATTAAACATAAATTGAAGAAATGTCGCTCATAAAACTGGCACCAGCCTCATGTCTACAAAATTATATTTGGCGCTCTTTTCATGCTTGAAATATTAAGAGTTAACAGTCTGGTTTCAAATATCATTTATGTCGCGGATGTGCAACCTCCATGACTCTCGTGGTGTGAATGTTGCAACATATTTGTGAGACAACTTATGACGCGACATAAAAAAAATAAGGCCACAGTGCAACTGCCTAGTAGCCCATAACTGAATGGAGAGCACGTTAAAAACGCTCGTCTGATCTGTTTTTCTGGCTAAATTACAGAATACAGGGCCACTTATTTGCATGTTATTTGCATGTAATTGAATAAGAAGACCAAATTGATGCTTTCAGGTAGCAAGACAATGTTGTCTCCGTTTAATGACTTTCAGTTTTCTTAAAAATATTGAAGGACCGTAGCCAGGGTTAAACATATTAAAAATTTAAAGACGATCTCTGGCTAAAAATATTTAAAAAGTACGAGCTTTCGACTGTTTGAACTACAGTCTTCAACGGGTAAAAAAGAATGACGAAATATGAATATAAATGTGTAAGAATAAAAAAGAATGGACTATGTAAATTAATTATGAATGTGTGTAAAAAGAATGTTGTATTGCCCAGGGAGTGGGCAGGAATTGTTATCAGCATTTGGAGTGACCATGGAATGCCACGATTCTAGTGTTTTTCTTGTTCGGAAGCTGCCTTTGTCGATTACGGAGGCGTTATTAAAGTCAATGGAATGGTCATGGGACCATGCATGGTTCGCAATTCTGGAGCCTTTAGCCGCTGTTTTTACATTTCTTAAATGTTCTTTTCTTCGCGTGTTAAATGCTCTGCCAGTTTCACCAATGTAACACCACGAACAGTCGGCGCAAGGAATTTTGTAAACAACGTTGGTTTGTAAATCCGGAGCAGGGCGAAACTTCGGGGCCGGGAACTGCTGTTGTAGAGTGTTCATTGGCTTATTTGTGACCGAGATATCATACTTCTTCAAGACGCGGGTCAAGGGCTCAGTTACACCTTTGATATATGGAAGGGACGCGAAAGACTTGCGTGACTCAGTAGATTCGACTAAATTGAAAAACATTCCAACAAGTTCCTCAGGGGATAAATTTGGCGGTGGTCGAGTTTTTTTGGTCTGTAAATCGTGGATAAGTTTTGACGGATAGCCATTAGACTCCAGCGCTGCGTAAACATGATTAAGTTCGCGTTCTTTCCCTTCAGATGTGTTAGGTAAATTCAACGCTCTATGTAGGAGGGTTGCTGCCGTGCTCTCTTTGTGTTTTTTGTCATGGTGGGAATTAAAATCTAAGTATCTGTCTGTGTGTGTCGGTTTTCTATAGACATCCACAGAAATTGCTCCATTGCTGCGAGAAACCAATGTGTCAAGGAAAGAGATTTTTCCATTGCATTCTTGTTCAATGGTGAAAGAAATGTTAGTGTCAATTGAATTGAGGGTGTCATGGAAGGCTGTAACTCCATTCTTTTTAATGATGCAAAAGCTGTCATCAACGTAACGTTTCCAAATTTTAGGTGCAACAGGTGACGCATTGATAGCAGATTCCTCGATATCTTCCATGCAGAGATTGGCCACAACGGGACTGACAGGACTTCCCATGGCACATCCGTGAATCTGTTTGTAGATTTTGTCGTTGAAGACGAAATAGTTGTTCGACAAAGTGAAGTTAAGCAGAGAAACAATGTCACTGATGTTTAGATTTGTCCTGGAGAGGAGAGATGTGTCATCTTCCAGTTTTTTCTTGATGTAGTCACACGCTTTGTTTACAGGGATTGCAGTAAATAGTGAAACAACGTCAAAAGAAACCAAGACTTCATCGTCGTTGATCCTGATGTCAGACACTTCGTTGGAAAACTGTAAGGAGTTAGAAACCGAATATCCGTTGCGGTTTTGTAGCGGGGAAAGGATGTCTGTCAGGAATTTGGATGTATTGTAAAGTGCTGAACCAATGCAGGTGACGATGGGCCTCAGAGGGTTTCCCTCTTTGTGGTGTTTAATAGAACCTCGAATAGCTGGGGGTGTGCCATCAGTCGAGTGGAGCTTTCGATAGGTTGGCTCATCTATCTTTTTCTGTTTCTTTAAAGAAAGTAACATTGCATTTAGATTACGTTCAATTCGTCGGAAGGGAGCTGTAGAAACAAGTTCATAGGTGTTTCTGTCATTGAGTAGGGTTTCCATCTTGTTGTCGTAGTCTGATTTGTCCATGACGACAAAGCAGTTTCCTTTATCCGCCTTCATTATGACTCTGGACTGATCTTTCTTAAGATCGTTTAAAGCTCTTCTTTCTTGTTTTGAGACGTTGTTGTGCACCGGCAGTCGTGCCCTGTGGAGAATGGCGGCAGATGTCGTTCTTACAGCATCTTTTGAAACATCAGGAAGGTGACGGATAGCCGCTTCGATTTCAGCTACGATGTTCTTGTGTGGAATGGTCGTTGGAGTTGGGGCGAACTTCGGACCTTTTTCCAAGAGAGATCGTTCTTCTGGTGAAAGAGGTTTACTCGAAAGGTTCACTACCCAGTTGTTTTTGTCGATGATGGACTGATTACGCGTAGGCTTCAAGTTCGCAATTTTCTTCGCATGTCTATTGTCGATGTTACTGTGGAAAGTGCTGGCTCTGTTCTTCAAAAATGATAGTAAGGTCAAAAAGGTTTCCTCGTGGACGAGAGAAGATAGTTCTCAGAGAGAGAGAAGATAGTTTCAGTTTTCTACTGATGAAGGGCAAATAGATCGTGTTTCATCTTTTAAGTATCTAGGTGTATTACTGGATGAGAAATGGAAATGGAAGATGCACGTCAATAGCCTCTTACAAAAATTAGGACATCGCCTTTCAGTCTTCAATCGAATCTATCATATGCTGGATCAGAAAAGTCTCACAGCATATTTTAATGGCCTTGTCCTACCACACCTAGATTACGCAGATATTGTCTGGGGTGACCAGCCTGGTCTTACAACACAGATGAAACAATTACAATCTTTTCAAAATCGCTTTGCGAAGAAGATCGTTAAGTCGAAAGTGTCATCAGCAGAGGCCTTGACGTCATTGCGGTGGGTGTCTTTACATGCGAGGCGGTTCGGTCATCGGTGTTGTATTGTGCAAGATGCAATCAAAGGTAGCATCCCCGAGCATTTCGGTGTATTCAGATCCACCATGAACCAACAACACGGTTATAATACCCGAAATGGCTACATGCCCAAAGTCACTAGGCCAAGAACGGAATGGGGAAAAAGCAAAACATATTATAAAGCCATTAACGACTGGGCCACGCTACCAAGTGCTTTAAAGAAACTGATGCCGAAAACTATTTTTAAATACAAATTGAAACAGTTTTTATTACACCATTTTTAACCTTAGTTAGTAGTATTTTAATCTCTTGTTCTAGTTTTAATCTTAGTTAGCTACAGTTTTAGATATTTTTAGTTTTTATTACCACATAGGTTTTGTCCTTTTTATTGTATCTTAGATTTTAATGTATTTTAAAGGTTTGACATTTATTTTCTCAGAGGACCCTCCTGAAAACCACCTCTAGGTGATTGGAGGCCTCCTCTTAAAATATTATGTATTATGTATTATTATATTATTATTATTATAAGAATAGCATCTATTGTGTTATGCCTCGTTCTATAAAGAGTTCCGACACATGTAAATGAGGTGGACCAAAGTGGCCCTGAATTCTGTAGTTGCTCCGTTTTTCTTTGTGTTTCTTCTACCCGCCAGAACCTTTATTCAATTTTTTTTAATTTGTGTCCCCTATTAGAAGAGGCTTTTTTACCCTCGCCTAGACTTCTTATGACACGTAAATAAAGTAATTCATTCATTCATTCATTCATTCATTCATTCATTCATTTATTATTTGACACAGAGTAAGCTTTGTGTTTGACACTGGATGTAATTTCATACCTCTGCTTACCACCACTTACCACATAATGGCGGACAACACCCTGATCAAGAATATTTATGTCGCCTCTGTGCATCAGCGATTTTCGCACGAGTTCAGGAACGTTAAAAACCACACTAGAGGATTAACTCTTGAAAACCCACTCCACTCCGCTCCTCTCCACACAACTTTATGATACGAACTCTCTTTCTGTGAAATACCAAAGACACATTCATGAAAATGCGAACAGTCACAAATTGAAGCTTGCTGACGTTCCGCAAAGGACCGAACGTGCGCCTCGCGGAGACAAACGAATCTCAGTAAACAATTTAATCCTCGCTTACCGACCATAAAGAGGAATGAAAGGACGAGGTTTTAAACAACTTACCTCATCCATTCCTGTCTTTTGGTTGTTCTCTTCTCATTTCAGGCCGCATAAAGGGAGGAACCGATCTGAAATGGATCTGAGGAATCTGAAATGTCACGATGTCACCCGCGCCGATCCGCCGATCCCCGATAATCCGATAACATTTATGCCGCTGATGTATCGCTGTCGCTAAATGCGCTCGCCTTCTGGCGCGAAAAAAAAACCTCCCCAGGGGTGTCCGCGTGGTGCCCCAGGTATGGACATTTTGAGGACAATTACCTAAAAAATTGCAAGGTAAAAGTTTTGATATATTTTTGTCCGACCTACAACACCACCTTAGTCCTTAGTGACGGACCATTAGAAATAACTGGAATCTTCAGTCCTCCGTTAAGGCGTGGGTACACCTGAACATTAACCATTACACTGACTGCAACTCCTAAAACGTTATTTACATGGTACAATGTAACAACTGTCACAAACAATACATAGGAGAAACCAAACGTAGACTTAAAGACCGCTTCAACGAACATCGCAGACCTGTTCACAAACAAACTAACAGCTCTAAGCCCACCACAGTATCAGAACATTTTTTGTGTAACAATCATAACGCTACTGACATGCAACTAATTCCTCTTGAACTCGTTCAATCTAATCGTGGACTTAGTACGTTATTTTAGTATCAGCATTCTACCTTTTGTGCCATTTATAGCTTTTTCACAGCATTTCATACTGTAACGTTTCTCCATATTTTTAAATTACAAATTTTAACGTTTCTTTCTACCATTACTTATCTCTTAGCCGCGTCACTTAGATTAGTACGTTATCATTATTTGCTTGTTGTATCGTATTTCCTATATTTTAAATTTGTAACCTTTAACTTTTAGAGTCATTCTTTGTAACACCCTGAAGAAGGAAGGCCTTGCCTTCCGAAATATTGGAAATATATATAGTTCCCAACTGTTCAATCAGCCTTGCTTTTCTTCGGTACACCTGAAGCCTGTTTTTCCACCGCTAAACTTGGTTTAATGCGAATATCTCGTCTGCGTTTCAAGCAATCCAGAAACTCTATGCTCATTTCACAAAGCTATGATAAGCAGTGTTTTGTAAATTTTTTGGTGATTTTTGGGGATGTTTGGAAAGAGATAGTTTTTCTCAAAGGATTAGTAAAATTTGGAGAAATAAGAAATATTAAGGATTTAATGTGATTTTAAAATTAGAATTTGAAGTTAAAAATTAGTATATGGACACCCAAACAGTCCCCTGACAATCTGGGGTGCTCTTGCGTGGGGGTCAACTGTCTGTTGGTGTTTCAAAAATAATTTTCTTTCCTCTATCCCTTCCCTAAACCTCTTAAAATTTCACTCAAAATCGGGTATACCCCCACCTTAAGCTATTCGCAGATGACGCTCTACTGTATGGTGTCATTGCAAATGATACAGATTGTGACCACCTACAAGACGACCTACAGAAACTAGAACAATGGCAAAACCAGTGGCAAATGCAATTCAATCCATCAAAATGCAAGATATTGTGTATTTCAAATAAAAGATCTCCACCTGTAAAGAAATACACATTTTGCGGCGTCGAACTAGAACAGTTTGACGACATCACCTATCTAGGAATTACGTTAACAAGTAAACTGAAATGGGATAAACACGTATCGACAGTCTCAAGCCCTCTCAAGCAAAGCATCTCAAGTACTTGGCGTTGTGCGGCGAAACTTACATAACTGTCCAAGATCGGTAAGAGAAACGGCGTACAAGACTTTAGTCCGACCTACCCTCGAATATGCAAGTGCCGCATGGGATCCCCACTACGAGAAGGATATTCAAAAGCTGGAAAGAGTTCAGAGAAAGGCAGCGCGATTCTGTGCGGGCAACTGCAACCCCTATGCAAGTGTAACAGATATGCTTCATGTATAAACTCTCCCACAACCTTACCGATTTCTCAGTAACAGCCCATCTGAAACCAAATTATGAAAAAAGAACCCGTGGGAGCCACGATTTTAAATTTTTACTTCCAAGATCAAATAAAGATGTTTTTAAGTTTTCATTTTTTTCCAAGAACAATCTGTGAATGGAACTCCCTTCCAGATGATTTTGTAAATATAACCTCTGTACATAGTTTTAAATCTAAGTTAGTTAATAGTTTTTAATATTTTATTTTATTAGTTTTATTTAGTTTTTTACATTTTTAACATTCATTTTAGTAACGGTTGGTGTGATATCTGTAGATTTTTACCGACCAAATTAAATGTAGATGTAGATGTAGAACTTTCTCAACGCTGCAAGACCGGTCTAAATACGGGTTTGGAGCGAAAAGAAATCCAGATTCTCTCACCCGCCCCCAAGAAGAAGGGAAAAGCCCAGGGACCGAGGTTGCAACTAATTCCTCTGTGGGGACGGGCACCGTCATTGTTTCGCTTTATAGGAGCGTAAATTTCCCATTTTGGTCTCACATGGGGAGTTCAGGACAGCACGCCAACATTTTTAGCTTTCGAGATCTGACAGATCTCGTTGCACGTGAGAATAAAAAAACGCTGTAATACTGTGTTTAGACCTATCAAATATTAGCCTATCCCAGGCTCTCCCCAATGACCGAGAGCCCGGGACAGGCTAATGAAAAAATCTTCTTGTAGCTCTTTTAGAGTGTTCAAGGCTCACGCGAAAAGTGAGGAAATAGGAGACAACTGCACACAGGCTACTACTGGGGTGAGCAATGTTTCCTTACGTAATCGAGGACACCGCTTTGCAGATCACTTCAGCACCCTGCAGACACAGTAATGTGACGTCAAGCTAAGCTTATCCATAATTTCTTCAAATTTCTTGAAGGGCGAACTTGATAAAGTTTTAAAATGACTTAATGTTTCTTTCCTCGTGACGAAAATTTTCATATCCGACCGGGAAATCCAAACTTGGCAATTATACATCGGTAATCTGTCGAGCTGATGTCCCTGTATCCAGATCAATTAGAAATACCAGATGTCACGTCTGTCCCACGTTTGACGCCATGTTTAGATACGATATTTCACAATTGCTCAAAAAATATTGCAAATGCGCGTTGGGAAACTTTGCCACGACTTGTCATAATAAAAAGCGGTTGAAAATTCGCTTCAGACATTCTGGTTTGTACCTCCGAAGAGAAATTACTTCCGTTCTGGACATTGGTATTGAAGTTTGTCTTTGAAGTTTACGACATAACGACATAAAATGGTAAGTTTGAAATTATTTTCGATTTCGAAAAAACAGGTAGTGGGCGACAGATCCTGAGTGAAAATATTTTTAGCTATTTCAATTTAACTGCACAGGCGTGAGCTATAAAATATTAGGAGTGTATTTGCCCTGCATAATCTTTGCCAAATATTTAGTCATTATCAATTGCGTCCTGTTACTTTTCTGTATATTGGGCGAATATTTATTCCCGTTTGCACGCAAGCGAAAGGACATACAATTGTGTTGTGCTTTTTGCTTCGTGAAGCATTGCACTTATACGTACAAGGTCGTACAACAGAGCAAAAGAAAGCTACGTAACAAAAAATGATGAGAGACTTACAGCACAGGGCGCCCATACAAGCAGTGTGACTGGGCCGTTTGCATGTTCGAAATGATACTGTATAAAGAAATATTGCGAGTAATGTCTAATAAGCTTAAAATAAACGCCAATCTTCCTCGATTGCTTTATTTTTTCGTCTCTGTGGCTCAACATGGCTAATTTGAGCGATTTGAAGGCTTTGCGTTGACTGTTGCTACACGTTATAAAAATCTTAATAAGCTTATTTAAACAAAAAAAAGCACTTACCTCGCTTCGAAAGGAAACAAATAAACAAACGACTGAAGCGAGGTAAGTTATACATAATTTTATCCAAAACTCCCTCTATTTTCAAGTTTTTAAAATTCAATTGTTGCATAACTCGAAGCGCAACATAGTACCTTGACTCGACTGGATCTGCTCGTGGCATTTCGCGCAAACGTTTTTACCGCGAAATTTCGTAAAACGAAAGCGTGTTAGGGTTCCCTCCAACTCCAATTTTATTTGTCTGTCTTTTTCTTTTAGGTGCAAAAGCGAAGATTATTGAAATTACCTACATCATCCTCTGATCACAAGACGAGAGATGCCGCAATCAGCCACTGCTGGCTTCCATTACTCCGCTCAACAGAAATCGACCTCGCATGTTTCCACGGAGAAAACCCCTAAGGCTAATGGCAAACTACGAAAAATTCGCAACTGTTTGTCATTTAACCAGTTGTAAAAAGGCCAAAAGAATAATCGAGGACGGTGGTCTTGCTCAAGAAAATGGAAATTTTCATTCGCCGCTTGTCAACAGGTTGTGTGAGGTCAAAGGTGTTGGTTTCGTGGCAAACACGGAGAGCAACGTTGAAGAACTGAAGGCGACAAGTACTGAGGGCGAGAGTCTGCAGGTTATTGGCATTCATGGAGATTCTGGTGAGTTCATAAGTTATTGTAATTCTTTTTTATTTTTATACAGTCAACTGAAGGCAAAAAAAAACAAAATCAGCTTCATTTAACTGACCTGCCCGGTGGGGGACTCTCTTAAAAAAATGACTGGGGGTGCTCGTCGCACCCTTTTGGGGTTTTTAAATACTGCTAGGGGTGCTAAAACATAAAATGATCGCCGCTAGAGGTATCGCGGTGCCTTTTAGGATGTTGAGCCGAAAAAAACCTGTAAGCTGTAAACAGAAAACTGTCACTTTTTCACTGTTTAAATTTTCTTTGAGTATCTGCTTGAAATTTGACTCCATGTTCCATAATCATAATTTCTCTTGGCATATGCCTTGCTCTTGGAACATTGATCAACAAACTGGTAAATTATAAATTTAAAAGTTTATGCAGTCTTTGAACTTACGGAGACGAATTTCGCCCTGAAAAACAGGTATTGTAAACAGGAAGCCTTCGCGCTATCGCGTCAACGATGATGACGTCAACAGATGGCATCATTACATCCTGGACATCACAGACTACGCCAAGACATCGGTGTGTCGCATCCTTGTCACCCCTCGCGTCTACCACCATTTGATTCCTTACGACCCCACAAAACTGGGTGGGCCGTGGTACTGGGACCTAGCGAATGATGAGCATTACTGCTTGCAAAGAGTGTTGGGATATGATGGTGCAGAGCGCGCTTTAGTGACTAAGTTTTGGCGGGAATCTGACTTCGTTGGTTTGTCAGCCCCAGGCCCTGACTGGAGCGTGATACAAGACATAGGTAAGCCAGTGTGAGAAATAATAAAATGTTTTTGTTTACGTCGCTTAACAAATAGATTCACGCAAACGGAGCAAAAAAGTACCGTTTTTCTTTTAATTGACCAGGTAGTGGTCCAAAACAAATCATAACTTGTCTTGAGATTTTCCCGCGCTTTGCATCGGTTGCATATTTTGTTTCATGCTTTGATTGGTTACTGCAGTGTAACATACCAATTTGCTGCAGAAAATAGTCGGCCCGTGCGCAGTACTGTCCCGTCTTTTTCTACAGACGTGTAGAGAAATGCAGAACCCGCTCTCCGCAAAAGGTCTTATTCTGAGGAAAAGAGTGAAAAATACGTTTACTTTGTCGTAGGACCTAAGCAATTGTTAAATTTTGTTGTTCAAAAAATGTTGTAACTTGTGTCTACTTTTCACCATCGACTAAACATTATACCATAAACAATTTAAATTAATTTGTTGACCCTCGTCTAGCAATTACTTGTTATTTGAGAAAGTTGTAATTTACATCTTGTCACGAGCTTGGGACGAAGAAAAAAATCTCGCTTTCCGAAGGGAATCAAACCAATCACCCCCTAAACACCAGGTTCACATGTGACACGCGTCCTGCATACTGCCTGTCTCACGCGCGCTCGTCACGTGATGAAAATCAACCTCGTTCCCAGGACGTTTCCCTTCGTCGTGGGCACATTTCACAACCAAGCTAAAAATTTCCCATATTTCTTTATTTATCGCCATACTTTTTGTTTCTTTCCTTTTAGAGTTCATCCACTCCGTGACATCTCCTACAGCTAACGGAGACATCGATGACGCTGAGCTACTTGTTTTGTCCTGGGTCCACAGCCAGTCAGACAAATTCATCGAAAGCCTGCACGGCGTCACAGGTTTGGCGAAGACTCACTTACAGTCAGCCCTGCAGGATGCGCTGAAAGAACTTTCCTCGGTTGCAAAGAAATTTAACCAGTCGTCCGAAGCCAATACCATTTATGTACACAACGATGCCGTCGCCTCGCTCGCCGCACACTCACCCCCACGGGGTATATAGTCGTAACGAGGTACAGGTTTCGAGCGGTTTAGATTCCGTGAGAGCGTGTTTTGCTCTTCCGTGCCAGAGTCAAAATTTGAATGATCTGAGAGAATATCTTGTTGGGAACCCTGTGAGTTTGCAAGCTCTTTTTCAATGGTTAAGAAGGCTTACTACAGTTTTGACGGGGTAAATGAGCCCAGCTTTTAACTCTTAAATAAAATGTCCAGAAAGGTTTTAGCTTTCACTTATTATTGTTTGTTGCATCCTACAACCAATATATGCGACATTTGAGCAAGTAGATGCTAATAAACAGCCAAAACGAATGTCCGAGTGCTTAAGAGGAGACTGGGCACTAGTAGTTTCAATAGCGTTTTTCTCAAAATCTGCCCGTACGACCCTACCTCAAAAATTCAGAAAACAGAAATTGAATCAGATTTTGCCTATTTTAAAAATAGCTCAAAATCTGCCTTACAGTTTTGTTTTAGATTTTGACAGTTGACGCGATTCACCCCCAAAAATAAATTGTGAAAATTTCATTATGGGTCGTACAGTAGGTTTTTGAGATATTTTGAGCCGAAGTCAGGTTTTTACGACCTCCGACAAGAATCGAATTGCGCATGCCCTATTATTTGAGCGCGCGCTCGTATGACGCCACACGTTATGAGCGATGAAAAAAGCGAATTAGAACTCCTCTGTCGGTTGTTTATCAACCTATCTGTAGTATTGTTTTCGTCCTATGACATGTCTAAAACCTTTTGAAAGTTTCTGAAACTGTTAACTTTCGAAAAAAGGGCTCAAACTTGTTTTCGTTTCCTTTAGTCTTGCTCACGAAAGTTTTGCGAGCGCGAGCGATATTGACGTCAGGCAGCCGAATCGTAGCGCGCGCTCTTGCCTCGTAAAAACTGTAGTAAGCCACCTTAAGTGATTAGCTAGAACAATGGATGCTTTCTCCTGCAATAAACAATGACGGAAGGACATTCAAAACCCCGTTGCCTTGAGATAACTCGAGATAACTCGTTGTTCAGACGACACGATGTTGTGGACGTCCGCTTTACCGAAACAACGACTACGTAACTTATTTCATGTAAAAGACGTAAATAAAATAATTTAATGAGAACACATTATTTTTTCGTTGTTTGAAATTGTTACGATGATTTTACTTGCATTGGTGGGGGGGGGGGGGGGGTGGGGGGGCGGGGAAAGGAGGAGGATATAAACACAATACATGGTTGTTGTGGTCTTCAAGAGATCCTCCATCAGGAACAGGAGACTAACTGTACGACGGAATAAGTGACCAAACCAGTGGGGTACTCATTCCTTTATAGGATGTAAGGTCGTAAAAGAACATACGCATAAAAAAAACGTTAACTGACTCCAAAGAGGTTAGCTAAATTCAGTTTCAATCAATTGAAACCTTCAATCAACCAACTGTTTTCTTTTGTTGCCAACTTGCTTACTTGAGATGAGTAAGCCGTGAGGAGCCGTAGTTTTCCTCCCCAGGAAGCTTCCCTGCTCGTTGTCGCGGCTTCGCCGCTTGTTTGCGCACGTTTCACCGCAATAAAACCGCCAAGCTACGCAGGCTACATAAATGAAACAAAAGGAAGCCTTCACTCAGTCGAGCATTACAATTTTACCCGAGATTTTTCGAACTCCTCGATTTTTCGAACCGATTTTCGTCTCTCCTGGAGGTTCGAGGAATCGGGTTGGTCCTGTAGGTAGATCTGTCCCTCTAGAAGTCTCCGTCGCTGCACGCGTTAGTTCTCTCTTCGTCCTCATGGCCGGGTTATCTACATCTGAACTCAAGGCTTACTCGCGCGCGTGTTTATAACCCCCCAAAAAGCCGACAGCTACGCATGCTACGTACATTTATCGGGAAGTTCGAAAAATCGACAAAAATCAAACAAGACGGAAATCACTCGAAAAAGTCGAGGGTTCGCGTTCGAGAAATTAGGATTCCAACTGATGTATCACAACGAAAGTGACCCTCGAAAACGCCAAAGAACAAAGTTAAAGAGTCGAACTCCCGATTTCTGGAACCTCCATCAGTTTTACCTGATATTTCTCGAACCGGTTTTTGTTTTCCTCACCCCAGGAGCAGAGCCCTTTCTTTTTCGCTGATAAACTTGGCAATTCTCAGCCGCAGGCTCTGCTTGCAGCGTGTGTTTCCCTTTGGTGGTTCCAGAAATCGAGATTCCACTGTCACCAACTCAATACCGACAAGATCGATGTGACCAGTTAAAATTAATTTAAACCTGTCATTACACAGATGATCTAATCTTTCTCTGTTAATACTAAAGTGCCATTGGCTGTCCGTGAGCTCGTCGTCGTTGTTCTAGGCTGTTCTATCACTGGAGAGATACAATACTTAAATATCTTACAACTTCAATATATACTTCTCACGATATTACCGCGGTGTGTTGGCTTTTTGCATCGGTTTTAAAAACTACTCGTGTGAGAATAAAAAAGTATGTTACGGTGGCATTTTAACTGAATGTTTTTATTGTGATCATTCCCAGCCTACTACGTAGGCTGAGGAAAGACTGGTGACTACAGAAGGAGTCAACGAGAAACTGAGTTGGAAAAAAAGCGCGTCTTTGACTCTCCTTAGTGGCTACATGTCACGGGAATCAATTACCTTGATTCTGCTTAACTCGCAATATTTACATGCAAGCTTAGTTCTACAAATATATTGATAAGTTGTGAACAGAATGATGTATAATCATGACAACAAGGACAAGAACCAAGGCAAAGATTCCTTATTATAACTATTTTGAAAACACGAAACAACTTTTTTTTTCGTGTTTTTTAAAATAGTTTTCTTACTATTGCTCACAAAGAAATATGGACATATCATTCCGTATTATATATTGAAGTTGACGGGCTAATGTTTCCTTTTTTTCACGACATAGTGAAGTATTGATCCAATATTAGTTTTCAATAGATCCCTTGCACATTTACAATATAAAAAAGAGATCTCGTCAGATTTAAGGAAAGAACGGATAATTCGAATCGTTTGCCTGCAGAAATGACTCTTGACGTTAGCACAAAGTTTAGCAGATAAAACTTATCGCTCTGGTTAGCAGAATCATAGAATACAGTGAAATTTTAACATAAAAATATCCACTCATGATATCATATTCAGCGAAAACCAAACCGGAAAAATGATAATTAAAAGTCACAATCAATACTTTTTGCGGTTGCTTAAGCAACTAATTTTAATGACGATAATTTGAGCATTTTAAGCATTCTTTCTTTGAAAACAAAAAAGCACGTCGAATTTCACTCCAGTGTGTGACTGTCAAGTATTTCCGGAAGGCCAGTGCCCTCTTAATCTTCACATGCATAAGTGCCTTTAAACTAAGCGACTTTCGATTAACATCAAGCCTGCTCCTTTACACAGAGCTAACACCCTGAAAAGCTACGAACATGGCAGCCCTTCTTTTGGTTATGTTGTTCCTAGATGTAGCTTTTAAACTTCAACTTGCTGATTCTCAAGATCCGTTACACTCTAAAGGTAAGTCGTTTTTGCTTTATTACTTGAGTTGCGTAAAGATTGATTTGAAATCCCCAAGTGATTATTATTCTTTATTATTGAAAAAAGTTCTCCTGAAGCAAAAGTTTGAAAATGTGCAAGAAATAGATTTAACGACAAAGACAGCTTTTGGAGAAAAAAAAGTGCAAAACACAACATTATTCGAAAAACTAATTTTGACATTGATTGCTTTTCCCTTAATTTTGTTTTTGGACCCAGAACTTATCTCACCTGTTTTTTCGGAGAGCTAAACGGATTTCATGTATGAATGGCTTTTAAAGTATAAAGCGCTATAACATTGAAATATTTTCACTAACGGCTAGTAACCTCGATATAAATTACCGATCCCTATCATTCAGAATAAAGAATTTCAGCATATGAAGCAACATCATTGATATTCATGGTGTTCATTGATACGCTGTTGGACGCTGTGCGGTAATAGTATTCATCGGTGAAAAAATTAAATCAACATGATACTTTCATGGATTCTGTCCAAAACTCGAAACTATCGAAACTTAGATGATTGTGTTTTCCTCCTTACACAGTGGAAATACACTCGTGTATGTAATCCCGGGTATGAAACATTCAAACATTTGCATAACATTCCAAAAAGCGAATTCATGGTAACTTTCTTTCTTCTGTTAAGAAAAACACAACGAATTTCAATAGGCCACTCGAATAAAGTTTTGTTAACGTTAATTATGCTCTGTTAATTAATCAGTGTAAACGGGATGAAGTGTCTATTAAGCGGAGTTTGCAATATCTTTCATGTGGAACGGCAAATGCTACCGAGGTATCTTTCTTTGGTGAAATATTGTTGCTTTGAATTTTAATTCGACGCATTTTGCGCCAAAAGCTACTCTTTCAAACAACACCAGCTTGAAAAGATTTTTTAGCCTGATATTGAAACATTGTTTCATTATATTTTTCGTCAGGTCAATTTTAAAGTACTCTCCCTTATAAGTTGAACCAGATCGAGTTTGCGAAAAAAGTGTCGTTAATAAAAACCTCTTTCTATAACCTTTTCGAAAAGTTTCTGCTGACTATAACTATTCGGCGATTCTCTGACCAAAATAATGTAAACCTTTTGCAGTGTTGGTCGTCGCTGACCGAGGAATCTAAGGACTATGTGTACCTAGTCACAGCGGTCAAACACACTACGTGCGCAGTTCACGCCAAAACTACTACTTTTAAACCCCGGTTATAAAGGTTTAAAAGTTTCGAAATCCCCCACCTTCGAGTCAAAAGTAAAGACAGTCACTGAGAAGTTAAGCCTTTTTACGCCGTATGTGCATAGAAAATTTGATAATTGTTATCCTCCTACTTTAATTACCGGCTTGTAACACCTTGTAAGTAATGGTAATAGGACTGAGTGGAGTCCAATTCGGTCTGTTATCATACGAGTGATTAACAAAATCGGACGACCGATTTGTTTAATCACGAGTATGGTTACAGACGACACTCAGTCCTATTATCAATTAATCATAAGTATAACAAAATTCGAGAAAAAAATTAGATAAAGCGAAGCCTACTAAGGACTTATCATCACTAAGGCAAAAAAGCCATTCTTGAAGCTGACGATTTTAGGAATATCAAGGAGTATTCAGTCACAACACAATCTCGTCCCCAGAGCCCGCGTCCCCTTGACCAGCGGTCGGGAAGCGCATGGGCTCTGGTCGAATCCAAAACCGGAACCAGGAAATCCTGGTTCCGGTTTGATTGTGCGCGTGCGTCGGAGATTGTGGTTGAAATGAACACGTTTCAACCGCCAATGAGATTTGGCCGTTTTTTTGGCGGGCTTTCAGTCTAGCCCAGAGGTCTCGATTCCTGGCGCAGTCCAGAAGGATCGCGGGCTCTGGGGACGAGATTGGTCACAACAAGGAACCAAATAAAGAGCGCGCGCATGCGCAGCACGCGAACTTTGTAATTGGACACCTTGTTATTGGACAGTTTGTTATTGGACACTTTAGCCGCGCGCGCTCCAATTTGGTAAAAAATAGGGCGTGCTAAGAACCAATCAGATTCGAGAATTTTGTTATAGTTGTGATTAATTGGTTTACAAACTGAATGCTACTTTTACAACGTTTTCTTTCAACACTCTTGCACATTTTCCTTACAAACCCTTACAAGGTTCGAGGCGGCGGAAACCAGAAGTGGATAGGACGCTTGCGTTTGGCCGCTGTGAAGGTTACCTACTTACAGTGGTCGAACAAAAAATGCCGACTGAAGCAAAATTGTGCAAGCCGTTTACTAATGCAAAAATCGTTATCGTACTTGCCATGAAGACTAGCTCTGCTAGTTGAAATATTGACCAATAAAGCTTGCCCTTTTGCCGTAGTACGAGCTTTACAAACAATTTTATTTGCATTTCTCGTGCCGTCTACATCTGGTACGAGAATTTCTTAAACAAGAGACCCGGCAACAGATAAGCCGAGTAGTTTTGTTCTTCGTTGCTTGTTTTCCAAACGGTTTTTTTTTAAATCGAAACTTGTGTAACCTTCATGCAAACATGAGCAGCAAGCCATGAAAAACAATTTTATTTGAATTAGTACTAACTGTAGTCCATTTCAACAGTCTGTTCTCAACCATTGGGAATGGAGAATCACAGAATTCCTGACTCTTCAATAACAGCTTCCTCTGAGCGAATCTATTACCTCCGAGCCTCCCAGGGCAGACTGCGCATGCGTTCCTTCTTTCCGTGGCTGCCTGCAGGCTGGTCAGCGGCTGTCTCTAACAGAAAGCAGTGGCTCGAGATTAACCTGACAGTGAAGACAAAAGTAACAAAGATTGCCACACAAGGCTTGAGCAGCAGGTGGTCACCTGACCAGTGGGTTACTAGTTACCAGGTCTCTTATAAAGATGGCGTCGGTCGGCATTGGACGATTTATAGGCAACGAGGACAAGTAAAGGTATTTTTACATCTCATAACAAATAGCTTCTTTTGGCGGTGAATACGTGTTTTAGGACCTTAAAAGGAGATGAACTGAAATTTCTTTTTTTTTTCTAACCTGAAGTCGATTAAGCTAAATAGACCGCCTTAGCGAATTTTAAAAAGTTGACTTTTGGATCGTTAGCCCTTTGGGGTCGAAGAAAAACCCTAACCCCGTCTCCAGCCTTGTTAGGTATGAGCTGTAACCAGGATGAACCGTAGAACGAATACTGCTTAGTCTTAAGACGTTTTCTCTTTTCGAGCGTAAAACGCTTGCGTTATCCTGGGAACGAGACGCTGACTCACACCACGATTTCCGTCATGAAACACAGAATCATAACGACATGAAATAGCGGGTAGCCGGAAGTGCCTTGGTACAAGGTTGGATTAGCCACCTGTTGACTGAGCCAACGTTGTTTGCAAGCGGTGGGAGGGACCCTGACGGTGGCTGGAGTACGCGTGTTAGTTCCGATTTGTCACTGATCAGATCAGTTAGTGAACTGTTAAATCTTAGGTGTAAAATATCAAGCCCGGGTCAAACGAGGATGAGAGTTGATGAGAGCTGACTCTCACGAGAGTTTTCGTCAACTCCCATCGACTATCATCAAGTCGGGCCAAACGAGAACGAGAGTCGTCGAGAGTGAGTGACTACAAATGAGAGAAAACTGTCATCGACTGTCATGAAAAAAATTGATCGCGTTCAAAGTCGATGGAATCGCACAGAGTCAATGAGAGTGCATGAGAGTGACAGTTTGGACTCTCAGCTCTTATCCTCGTTTGGCCCGGGATCCCACGAATTAGTGTTCTATTTTATTAGAAGTTATGCGGTTTGACCAATCATATCAGAGCTATTTGAATAATAAGAAAAATAAACACTTTTGAGGTACTTACATTTTCTCTTGGTACTTACCACGTACGAAGACTTTCCCAACTCATTAAACGACCAACACGGTCAGTTTTTTGCACTCGCCTAACACCGACGCAAGGCAATTTTCCCGTCCTTCCTGTGAATTTGAATATTGATTATTTTGTGTATTCAGGTATTCTTTGGCAACAACAATGCAGACACTGTCGTTATGAACCAGTTTAAACCCGCTTTCGAGGCCGTTTATGTCAGACTTCATCCTCAAACATGGCATCGTTGGATTTCCATGAGAGTGGAGCTGTTTGGATGCGCAGGTATACTACCTCAAGTTGTAAACCATTTTCTCACCGTAAATTGCATCGTAAACTTCTTGTCAACCTTACTATAAGGAGTATCCCAATTCTGCAAGCCATCGACAACGCTAAATACCTGAAGATCTCTGGTAAAAATTGGGCATATAGAGACATCTAGTCCAGTCCTTGAACTCTCCTATACTCTCTTATAGGAGTTGAATCCTATATAAAGAAGGGGCTGGACTAAGAAATATCGAAACTAAAGATTTGGGACAGCAAAGTGAATGAAGTGTTCAGTATCTATGCAGGAATGTTATAATCCAATGTTTCTTTAACTTAAAAACATTAAATTGGTTCATTGTAAAATAAAATGGTAGTATTATCTTGTTTTAAATGTGTCGTAAGAATTTCAAGATATATTGAGGCACTGCAAAACTATCCCTCGGCACTCCTGTAATCATGTTCTCCCTACTCACATCTCATCTCATCTTTTTCAAAACAAACGAAATCTGATCGCGGGTTACTCTTGAGATGGCTGGAAAACTGTTTTTTTTTTAGGGGCAATGTCAGTCCTATTGTAAAATAAAAACAGTTGCGTAGTTTTTAATGCAAGACATTTATTTACGTTAAAATTAACGTCTTTTCGTCTTTCTTTTGATCTTGAAGCCGACTCTTGTTTTCTACCTGTTGGTCTGGAAGACAGACGGATACCTGACGTGGCATTCTCTGCGTCGTCGATCCTAACCCGAGCTCATTCTCCACCTCGCGCTCGACTTCACAGTCAAGTTACAAACTTTCGGGCAGCCGGCTGGGCTCCAAGACTGAGCGACAAAACACCATGGTTACAAGTGGATCTGGGAACTAGGATGATCATTGCCGGAATTGGTACCCAGGGCGGGCGCTACTTTTGGTGGTCAATGGGTGGCTGGGTTCGAAAATTCAAGGTGTCATTTGAGACTAGTAAGAAAGGGTGGCAGATTTATGGAAAGAATACACCACAGGAGGTACGCAAAGTACAACTAATAGTAATAAAATGACCTAAGCTGTTATAACTTAATAAATAAGCCTTATTTAGCTTTGTGGGTTTTCCCGTATTTGCAGCCGATGAAAAACTGTTAGTGTAGGCCCAAGTTGGAAATAAGCAGATCAGAAGAAGGCAGCGTGGCCGAGTGGCTTAGGATGTCAGATTTGTTATCCGGAGGTCCTGGGCCCGAACCGTCCACCCTGCCAATATTCAACAATTATTCACCGAAGTGGAGGTGAATAGTACTTTGCTAATCACCTCCGAGTTAACCAATCAGCGCGCGCGGAAAGCACTATTCACTTGTGTGATATATGCTAACTGGATATATTAGTTCCGCGGTCATGTTTTCTAAATAGCCAACTGGCCCCGGTTGTTCGAAGGGTGGATGTAAACGCTATCTACTGGATAAAGGAAACAAACCACTCTATGCTATGGGCAGTGATTTATCTGTTGATAAAATGAGTGAAATGCCTGCAACTAGCTATCTCGAGGCTAAGTGTATGATCACTATAAACATTAATTTATTAATAATTTATTGAACTTTGACTATACTGTCCTGATTCCTTGCGTTATCAAGACACTGGTGACACCATACTGCCGGATTTTTGGCGGAATTTGCAACGCTTCGTAAGCATATCAGGCAAGTTTGTTTGACAAGTTTTACCAAGCCATGGTTCGTAGGTTTTAGAGAGACGCAGTCGAGCCACAATACCCATCGCGAGACCAAACGACCTTTTCAAACATTTAGGTTGTTTCATCACTTATTGATTTACCTTTGATAACCACAGGAAATACTTGGTAACAGCGATGTTAACTCGTTGGTGATCAACAAGTTCTCGCAGCCATTTGTAGCTCGTTTGGTGCGCATCCAGCCTATCTTACAGACAACATTTGGGTATTTAAGACTGGAATTGTATGGCTGCCCAGGTATTTATAGGTTTTACTTTTTCGTAGCTTCTATCACCGGAGGTTGAGCAGCCTGTATGGCTTGTGGGTTACTGAGTAGAAAACCTCCTAACCCACAATCGCGCCTCATCGACTAGCAAATCTAGTTCACTATTTTACCCGATCTAAAGCAGCAGACTAAGAAACCCTCCGTAGACTCGGATATGCCACTACTAATTCCTTTCTTTGTTTTAAGGAGGCTCGCAACGGCTTCCAGCTCTTAAAATGTGATGGGTCAGTACCACAAATCTTTATCAGTTGCTGCTACAGCAATGATATCAAACAAATTCCCTATCATTGCAGAAAAAGTTGCGGTCATTTTCATGACGTCACTGGTTACTATAGCAACAGTTTTACCTGTTAGAAACACCCTTAATTTTCCCTTTAAGTGCTTATAACTCAAAAACGAGTCCGGTGACCCCCATTTTTTATTATTGAATAATGATTGGCATGTTAAGATGCAACTTTTTTGCAAAGTTAAAAAACTTTCTCCGGAGCGGTTTCAGAGGAAATAAATAAAATTGTTGCTATAGTAACCAGTGACGTCATTAAATGACCACAACTTGTTCAGCAATGATCGGGAATTTGTTTGATATCATAATTGTAGCAGCAACTGATAAAGATTTGTAGTGCTGGCCCATCAAAGTTTAAGAGCTCGAAATTGCTGGAAACCGTTGTGAGCCTCCTTAAATAATTAATCAGCCGATTTATCTTATAAATATTTCGTGGCTAGTCTGACGCAGCGTTTCGTCCCGGCCAAGGGATTCTTCAGAGACCTTTTCTGCTGGCAAATTCGTTGAGCATCGCGCTCAAAGTCCCGACTGCATAAAATCACGAGTGAGAAATTGACAATGAAAGTTGACAGTTACTTGTGAATAAATATTTCGTGGCTAGCAGTTTGCTAGCAGAAAAGGTCTCTGAAGAGTCCCTTGGCCGGGACGAAACGCTGCGTCAGACTAGCCACGAAATATTTATTCACAAGTAGCCGTCAACTTTCATTGTCGATTTATCTTATTATTTGTTTAATCATGCAGATAAAGACGATTGTTCTAGTTCTCCATGTAAAAACAACGCCACGTGCACAGATCACGTGAACAGTTATAGCTGTGTATGTCCCGCTGGATTTACTGGAATGACTTGCGAAACAGGTTTGAAAACTATTTGTAGTAAAGTCCTAGATTGTTTTGAAGCTGCCTTGAGGTCAAATTTTGAAGACCTTTTTGTACTGCGTTCTGGGCAAGACAGGTAACTTTCACGGTACCTTTTTTCATCCGTGAATTGTTAAAGAAATACCCCGGGGCTCCCTGGGATAAACTGCTGGAGCTATCCTGTATTAGCATACCCAGGAAAACTGGCAATCTGATTGGCTACACAAGGTTGGGTCTAATTTTAAATAAACTTCCCTGGGAGCACGCGCGAGTTAATTGTCGAAATCACAAACTGAAATAAGCCACTTTCGATGAACGTTTTGTTGAATACATCGGTCTCTGGGTTATGCTAAAACAATTAGACAGCTCGTTCTCGGTTTCTATCGACTTTGATAGTTGGCTTGCGGCTTTTACCCCTCGCTAGCTATCAGCCGATGAGCTTGCCTCGAGTTTGCCGACTAACTGTTTAATGAAATGGCTTCAATCCAAGGGGAGGAGCAATAATCCTTGTTCATACATCGCTAAAGAAAGTGAAATAAGCGCCGAAACTGACTTTACCTTCAATTCATTTGTTTGTGCAGATAAAGACGAGTGTTTCAGTTCTCCATGTAAAAACAACGCCACGTGCATAGATCACGTGAACAGTTATAGCTGTGCATGCCCTGCTGGATTTACTGGAATGACTTGTGAAACAGGTTTGAGAAAATATTATTGCTAATTATAGCCCTTGAGCGTGGCTTTCAACAAATTGTGAACCTTTATTATTGTAAGAGCGTACGATGCATTTACATCTTCTGCCACGAGTTGCAGTATTCAGAATTGTTTTTACTAATTTTTCCATAGAAATTGACGAATGTTCAAGCTCACCTTGCCAAAACGACGGAACATGTCGCGACCATTTAAATGGATACTGCTGTTTATGTCGCCCGGGTTTTACAGGGAAGAACTGTGAATCAGGTTTGTTTAAGACATTAAGGACTATGCAGGGAGGGTCCCCCAGGAAAGGGGCGTCGGTATTTTCTTCAGGCTGGAGGCATATAAATGGGTAGGAATTTGACGAGTTGAATTATTGAAAAGGGTAGGGAGAGCAGCCATTTAGATATTGGCAAGGGTCTTTACGAGAAATAACACGAACAGACGAATCTAACGGCTACTCAAGTGAAACGTCAGTAAAAGTCGCTTGATTTGTTCTCCATCTATTCTTATAGAAATAAGATGCATGGTGTGGTACGTGCAAAAGTTACAATTCTCTTAGTCTATATGGACTTATACGAAAGATTTATACGAAAATGTTACCTTCACTGTCAAAAAATGATATAGAAATGGGTAAGGGTTTGAAGGGACCGAGCCTCTCCATTAAAAATGAATAAGTTTACATAAGATTCTTCAATACTTATTACTCTATCATTATGCGATTGTTCCTCATGTTGCAGATATTGACGAATGTGCCAGTTCGCCGTGTCAGAACAGTGGATCATGTGTTGATCACGTGAATGGCTTCAGTTGTGTGTGCTCCAAGGGATTCACGGGAATGACATGCGATACAGGTTGGCAAAACCGGTTGGAGTAAATAGCCTCGATAAAAGCTCACAGCTATGAAAAGTGATAGCCTGCTCTAGGCGTTCTGTTCATTTGGGAGCAGCGCAGAAAAAGTGAGGCCTGGGGCCTCGCCTCTCTTTGCGTTGCTCCCAGACCGGCTAATCGAATGCCAGGAGCGGACTAGAAAAGCGAGGAAATTTCAAACAATATTAAGAATGTTAAAAACCGGTTGCAAAACAAATTTCTTCTTTGCTTGTTTTGATTTTGCGATATTTTGACTGAAAGGACAGGTTTGCTGAAAGCATGGATGAAACCGTAGCTGAAAACGTTACTCAGTTCAAACAAATGGGGGACATTTCAATCAAAGTAGCCTGTGTCGCAAACAGTTAAAACCGATAACACAATTAATGCATAACTGTCTGGAAATACAGAAATTGCCGTACTCTTTCATGAAAGTACTGAGGGGAAGGCGATCCACAGGGAAAATCACCGCATTGTTTCTTTGCGGCTAAATTAGGTGTTTGTACAAAACCAAACATTTCTAAATGGCCCAGGGCCACGCCCAAAAGACAAAAAATTGATGCCTCTCAGGGTTACTTTTTTTTGACAATTTGGCAAACATTACACTTGTGATATAAAAAGAACCTTAGTTATATCTGAACTTCTGATGAAATCTTAAGTCACTGAGAAACAAAGACAAAATGAACCTTGAAATTCTGCGCAAATCATTTCAAAGCAACAGCACGGCAACCTTGATGACATGAACGGAAACGTGCGTTAAAGGATATTTAACTTATTCTTTTTATTCATATTACAGTACTGAAACCAAGCTGTAGTTGCGGCCGACGCACCACAAGACGTATAGTGGGAGGTCAAAGGGCGCTACCCGGTGAATGGCCGTGGCAGGCTGGTCTCATGGTCAAGAGCACGACTCAGATATACTGCGGTGGAGCATTGATCAATCAGGAGTGGATTGTCACGGGTGCGCATTGCGTGACATATCGAAACGCCTCAACTTTGTTGGTGGTGCTTGGAGAATATGACGTGACAAGAGATGAAGGGATTGAAATTTTCCGGGAGGTCGACACTTTCCACATGCATCCGGACTATCACTTGCTGACAGCGGACTTTGACATAGCCCTTGTTCGTTTCAAACCTGCTTTAAGCAAGTTCAGCAGGTTTATATCTCCTGTTTGCCTGCCAACTGCTAATGACGGCTTCCCACCAGGAACCAACTGCATCGTGACCGGTTTTGGCCGGCTCGCCGAGGCTGGTCACCTAGCAACAACCCTGCAACAGGCAGTTGTGCCAATAGTACCACATGACACTTGTCAAGCTACATATCCGGATTACAGCATCACACCAAGAATGATGTGTGCTGGGTATGTCACCGGAGGCATTGACGCCTGTCAGGGGGATAGTGGGGGACCTATGGTTTGTCGTAAGGATCGGACACACTGGTGCTTGGCTGGGGTTATTAGCTGGGGTTTGGGATGTGCTAGGCCAAGGTCATATGGGGTTTATGCCAATGTAACAATGTTAGCATCATGGGTTCGGTCAACATTGATTAATTCTACTATTTGCACACCCGGAGCGTGATGCTGAAAGCTCATTGATTTGGTGCATTAAATTTTGTGATGTCCTTGTCTCAATTAGCCTCCCACGCAGATGTTGGCTCATCACACATTTGTTGGGGAGTAATGTGGGACGAGAAAAAAGAACGTCTGGATAGGACGCTAAGTCCCAATGTGAAGATGGAATTTTCTCTATGATTCCTTATCCCTCTGGAAATTCCACATATTGCTTTGACACTGCATTTACCCCCACCCCCTCTCCTCCATGGAATTTCAAATCCCTTCTGCGGGGGGGGGGGTGAGTATAGATATTTTCTGGAATTGATGATGCAGCTTTATTTCAGTTTTTTTTCAAGTTCACCACCCCTAATCTGTCTCAATTTGTTGTTGTTAGCATCATGGGGGGGGGGGGGGGGGGGAGCAAAAAAATGACTTACAAAACTTTATTGTACTGGTAACATATTGTAAGGTAGGTAAAGTCTGTATACCAGCCTAGTGGCCCATCAGGCCGGAGCTTTTCCCGGTTTCTGTAGCACAAAGTGACTAAAAGTATTTCTACTCCCCCCTGGATATCGCAGGGTTACCCCCAACAGTAAATTTGCCGGTATCCATTTAAACACCTGGGTGGAGAGAGGCACTATGAGAGTAAAGTGTCTTGCCCAAGAACACAACGCAGTGCCCCGGCCAGGGCTCAAACCCAGACCGCCTTATACGGAGTCCAGCACACTAACCATTAGGTCACTGCGCCTCCCAAGGTAGCTTCTTAAAACCAACAAAGAAGGGCTGATCATGAAGTCAAAAAATATCATATATGTTAATCTGTTAATATATATTTTTGTAAAAAGGTAATCATTTCTTTCTTTTCCACCTCCCATACTTGGTCTGCCAGACACTATGCAGATGCAGCTATCTTTAGAACTGAACTGGGGAGAATTTTTTGTACATTAACTTTGGTGGATCTAATTACAAAACAATTATGACAATACATTATTAGCAGAAACCACCAATCATTTTTCATCTTGTTAATGGTTTAAAGTTTGCCTGCAAGCTGGTTCATGTTTGGGTTTTACCTGAGTTAGCGGTAAGTCTGTGAGAATGACTCGAAGTCTGGGCTGGAAGTACAAAGAACTTTTTACATCTCGCACCCTTGCTTTGCTCCCTGACTTGTTCTCACTGCTTCGCCACTCACATGTGTATGAATTCCCAGACATGAAGCTGCTTGGAGGCTACTAGTCTAAAGTGTGATTAAGTCTTTTGGTAAAAGTTCTTATCGGCAAGACTACAAATGGCTAAAACAATGGTAAAATAACCTTTCTTTGACTTGACAAAGAAAAAATGTTTTGAATGACATTATAATCTGTAGTATTCTTATACTATAAAATTTGTCACTGTTGAAGATTTGTTATAATTTTATCATTATTGTCAAACATATTTGAACTAGTAGTCATTGAATGTGCAACCTAATAAAATACAATTTTAAGGATGGACAACTGACAAACAGTAAACAAAGAAGTGTTGGGCTTAGTAATAGCGCGTTAAACCATGCACTTGGCAAAAAATTACACATCCAGTGAATGGTATCCCTGACAAAACTAAATTAAGCATAAGATGCCAATAATATACTCAAACACTAGCCTCCTACTCAGACAATGTTTTGGCCTGTCACACAATCTTTCCTCTCCAATAAACAATGTCTGTGTAGCAGGCTACTCAAACAGTAGTGACTCAGTGTACTAAAAAATTCTGCGCACTAAAAAATAATTGTCTTTGAAATCACTGAAAAGCATACCCCAAACAAAACATCTTGAGAAAAATGTGCTATCCAGTTGGTCGTGCTTTTGGCATATCTTTGTTGGAGCACTTGCAAAGGGAGAGCATTTGAGAATTTGAGTTTCTTGCTTAGCAAGTTCAGGACAAAAACTGGATGTCAGTCTGGTCTTAACAAGACACCCAAATTCACTGTCAACTGGTTTGTGCTCTCCCGATTGGACCAATGCAATTGCTGAATAATGTCGAAAATCCTGATCCATCCAAGCAGTACATGCTAAACAAACTACAGCTCCCATCCGCAGAACCCCTGGGAATGCTTTGGAGACACTTACATCACCCCCACTGAGTACAGCACTGACTCTGCTGCAATGTTGCTGGCTGAAGTAACCGTTGTCAAAGCAACAGTGTTTGCTTTCATCCTTTCTTAAGATAAATATCAATCACTGTCTCATGACATTCTCGCAGGTTGAAGTCGCAAAATCCAACGCAGAATTTCCCTGGAGGGGGCTTAAAGTAATCAAGTCCTCTGCCGATTTTGATGATCCAACCATTGTTAAATCTAATTTCACGGTCATGAAGTGTTGTAGAGTACCCAATTTCAAGATTTATGTTGTGTTTCTTTAAACTGTTTTTGAGTCCTTGAAGTCTCTTGGCCTGATTGTTTTGGCTCTCTGGATCTTCGTCTTGAGCTATTGAAATAAAAGGCAAGAAATTTGCCACAACTGAATGATTGTTCCCCAATGTGGCCCTGGGTATAATAATTTCCTCAGAATTTTTAGGGAAGGTGTGCAGCCCACTTCCTAAAATCCTGATCCAAAATCTATACCTGTTGATGATGTTCCAGACATAGTAGGGGGATCTGAGGCATGGTCCCCTGGGAAAATTTAGAATTTTCGCCCAATTCAGAACCTCTTTAATGCTATTTTCGGCACAATATCCGGTAGATTGTTGCGCACTACTATGGATACGGTAATTACAACACTCAGCAGTAATTATTTTGGATGAACCCTCCTAAGAGCAAAAATCTTTTTGGCCGCCCCCCTTGAAGGCATATATTTTGGCATGCCGTCCCATCACCCCTCCCCCCTCGTCAAATCCCACTAGCCCCCTCTACCTCTTAAAAATACGCATACGATGATTTCACAAAACGTATAGAACTAAATCGCGTTCGTATTTGTTTTTCCACTTACTTGTAAGAAGTTTGATGTCTCGCACTGTTCCTTTACTAACAAGCAGCTCGCAAAATCGCAGAAAGTTATAAATTTGGTGAACGTTTCGAATGTAAGGGTCTTCCACGACAACCTCTTTTACATTTCCCTCTAAGTACTTGTCGAACACTCGCCGATAGCTGTATCCAATCGACCCTTCCGTTATATTGACTTTTTCGTGGAACGTCCCCGCCTCTTTCAGCTCTCTGACCAATGCTTTCAGCTTTTCTGCGCGCTCAATGTAAGACTCCATCTTTCCTCGGTAGTGCACCCTTGTCGCGTCATCTTTAGTGTCCTTCAGTACGTTCATTAACAACGCGAGGCCTTCCTGATAACAAACTAAGGCCTCGGAGTAACTTTGTGACTGATCGAGCTCTACCGCCCGCGTTAAAACGCTAACTGCAGCGTCTAAACTCATTTTGAAATGGCAGCACTTTGAGCTACACCACAGGGCGCTAAACTCTGGAACGAACGCTTCCGGGGTGCTCAAACGTGTTTCTCACATGAGCCCCTTACGTGACAAAACGCACCACTTGAAATCGCACCCTGAAGGGGCAGGTGCAGAATTTGGGTTGATGATGACAAGATGGCGGATTCTTCAAGGGAAAGAAAAAAGTCCAAAAAACCATCAAGTAGGCATTGTCTCTCTCTATTTTCGCTTGCATAAACCTGGAATGAAGTACTGATATTTGCAGTTGTTTTATTATAGATACCAACTTCAAACAGCAAAGATTAAAAGCATGGCAACCGATTCTGACAGCGTCCACGGCATTACCTTTGTTTTTCCTGATCGGACTTGTGTTTATTCCCATTGGAGCCGTTCTTTTGGTCGCTTCCGATAAAGTAAGCACGGTCAATTATTCGTAAGTTGTTTTGTAGACCTAAACTGCAGTAGTAGTATGTAGAATGCTAAAATTTCCAATCTACCTCAATACACATCTATCGACACATCCATCTATCTTGTGCAAAAGACTAATCGAAATGAACGAAAGATTTAGTTTACTGTGTTATGGTTTAAATTCCGTATTGGAAACCGATTTCTCGAATTCCTTGTAATGTTAAAACAATGTGTTGATGGATCAGGGTTATTCAGTTCAGTTGATTGTTTCGGTCAGATCTTCATACTTGAAAACAGAGTTGGCATTTTCTTATTCTAGTAAACAATGGAGGGATCTGTGATCAAATTCTGTATGATTATATTTCGATTCGGCTTTCCATGGTTTCAGTTTAAGCAACCACATGCTACTTGGAAAACAGACAGCGAAATTTTTGTAAGGAATTTATTGTTTCATATGCCAGTCAGTGATAATCATATTAAGAACCTAACCAGTTTTCTTCGATTTATAATGCGCTGAATTGCGATACATTTACATATTTTAATTAGCTAAACAGGGCTTCACAAAATGATAGGAGTGAAAAGATATTTTTGTGTAATTAGCATTCATACTTGGATCAATGTAATCTCAAAAATTATGTGCCTGTTATATAATTAACATTATTTTAAATGGTGCAGAATTCATTTATTCAGGACAGTAATGAAGAAAACTGAAATTTTCTCAAACCAATTTTAGTTGCTTGGAACTGGCAAATTGTCTGGCAAATTTTGTTGCAGCAGTTATCTGCATAACAAAATTTCCTATTTGTAAACTACTACCTTGCAATGTTTCACTAACAGCAATGATTTTCCACGTAGAGGATAATGTGATGCTCCATAAAATATCCATACCCCACCATGTTCATTTGAGTCCCCCCCCCCCACCCATCAGAATTCCCATTTTGGTTTTACTTTTAAAATATTTAGCTTTTGAGACCCTCCACCCCCTCAGAATTTCCAGTAACCCTCCAAGGAGTGGGTATGGACATTTTCTGGGACCACATAATCAAGTTTGCCACCTAACTATTTGTCATCCAACAGCATAACAAAATTACAAGAAAAGGTGCACAGCAATATATTACCAAATGTAACAGATGTCTTAGTCATAGGCAACCCAGTCAAAATGTGCCAGCAGCTGATTAGTTTCCTGCCTTCAGCAAAATGTCTGCTTCCTACTTACACTAAACTTCATAAAAGGTCTCTTCAAGTTCAAAATCTATTGAAATCAAAAATATAGATACCGTTACCTTTTAATTGAGCTGCACACAAACAGACTTTCCATGCAGAGTGGCAGGGTTACTGGGCCCCAGGATGAAGACAGTCAATTGAATTACAAGCCTGTGTTCATTGCTGGCTACTACTCCTGCCACCTTGCCTGCTACTAAAAAACACTTTGACCAGGCAGCATTGGGGAGGTGAGGTGGTTGAAGGGGAGAGGGGCTGAGGAATAGGGGAATAGGTATCATTTGTATGTAGTGGGTGAAGAGGTGTCCAGTACCTACTTTCTGTTTGAAAGATGCTGAGTTGTGATCTATACCTACCTTACGATATGTTGATTGTCCTTTTTGATGCGTTAGGTACAAGAAAAATATGTTGAGTATACAAACTGTGAGACGTCAAATGGTGAACGATGTGACAAGTTTCGTGAGAACGTCACCAATATAGGGAAGACTTGCATCTGTACAGTAAAGTTCAGTCTATCTGAGGAGTTCAGAGGCGATGTGTACATGTACTATGGTCTGTCAAACTTTTATCAGGTAAGTAAAGAATTGTTTACACAATAACTAAAGAAATTGCACCAATCTGAACAACTATTGGAAGAAGATTTTGTGATATCCAGAATAATCACGGGTAAAGTTAGTGTTAAGGTGGTGGTAAACGAGGACACAATGTTGCGGACACATTGTGGCGGACACAAATGTGTCCTCCTTTACCACCACCTTTAGTAGCCGAAGCTACAGCAAAGGATGAGACTGCTCACAACATGTACCTAGACTTTGGTTGTTATGGATATCACAAAAACCTTAACCAATAATAAAAAATTGTTATATTATACATTACTTCAAAAGATATGAACGTACATTTACAATGTAGTTGTAAGTGAAAGCAATATATGTTTTAGTACAAACACTCAACTGAATGGAGACTTTGTCTTTCCCATTTCTGAATTATTTTTGCCTTCAGATACTCATTTATACTTTCCTGGCTACTTTCACAGAGTTTTTCATAAATTCTGCTTAAACATTATCCACTTTTTCTTTCTTTATTGGTGCTTGAAAAATTGATCGACATTAGAAAAGAACTTTGTATGTATGGGACTGCAGTCAACAGGTACCAGAATAACCCCTGTACATACAATATACAGTGTATGAGGCTGCACTGGACAGGTGACAAAATAGGTTAATTATCTACAGCTCCCACGACAGTGATTGAGCCTTCAGTGCAGATGTATAATTATGATTGTAACTTCAAAATTTGTTATAACATGTATCAAATCCAGGTTAAAACAAAAATTATTGATAATTCTTGCTGATTTTAATCACTAAATTTTCAGATGTGTTCAAAAAGTAAGCAGTCAATTTTTGTTGCTGTTTTGCAGAACCACCGGCGGTACGTTCGGTCAAGAGATGATCTTCAACTTCATGGAGAACTCAATGGCAAAGTGTCATCTGACTGTGATCCATTCAAAAAAAACAATGACACACCTATTGCACCTTGTGGAGCTATTGCAAACAGCCTTTTCAATGGTTAGTTTCATGTACACATACTTGTACATGTAAATGCTTACATCTTCATTTCACACATAACTTTTGAACATTTTGTGATTGGTCATGTTTTTCCTAATGCAAACAATGAGTAAAATGTTTGCCTGCATTACACTATGTATGTTAAACCACCATGTTTCTGGTCAAACTAGGATACTACGTGTACAGAGTGATTGTGCATGTTGTGTTTTCTCTTTTCCCAATAATAGTATAGTGATGACATACTCAAAATAAGAAGCTCAAATGTGTTATAGTTTAGCTGTGAGCCTGCTTGTCCATCTGTGTCTGTCTGTAGTTCCATCTGTATGTCTGTCTGTCTGTCTGTCTGTCAGTCAGTCAGTCAGTCAGTCAGTCAGTCAGTCAGTCAGTCAGTCAGTCAGTCAGTCAGCCAGGTGTTACTATAAAATAAAATTGCTAGTTACATGTATGTGTTGTGACTACTCACAGTATTATGGAAGTTGGAATTGTGCATGACAGAAAGACAGTCATGTATACTGCTTGCCTGTTTGATGATGTGCTACATTTTCATTTGATATCTTATCTTGCAGACACTTTTAAATTGACTTGGCTCAAGAGCTCTAATGAGCAGGTCAGTGTCAACGTGACATACAAAGATATCGCTTGGAAGTCTGACCGAGAAGTCAAGTTCAAGAATCCTTCTGGGAACCTCAAGGAGGGTTTCAAAGACTACACCAAACCACCCAACTGGCCAAGACCTGTGTATGAGCTGGATACAGAACACCCAGACAACAATGGCTTCCAGAATCAGGATTTCATTGTCTGGATGAGGACTGCTGCATTTTCAACATTCCGCAAGCTCTACCGAAAGATTGTGCACACAGGTGATTTTAAGAATGGCCTGCCAGAAGGCGACTATCAACTAGATATCAACTACAGTATCCTTTGTCTATGAAGTTCGAGATTATTAATTATTCGTTACTGTACATGTGAATACAAAAACTTGGCCAATTCTAGGCAACAGGTATATTAATCAGTCCAGCTGTTATTTACATGTACATGTAAATTAATCGAACCAGGGAGCATCTGTAACATAACCTCAAAATTGACTCAATGGGAACTAGAAAGCTACAGCTTACATTGCAATGTGTCATACATGTATTATGCAAAGAATGAAATGTGATGCATGACAAGAATCCTTTTCATGGATAAACAATAAAATAGTAGACATGATAGAGAGCTATATGGCCAACCTGACAAACATCTTGTCCAGCTAAGATTGGGCACTAGACTGGCAAACAACCTGCTCAGAGAAAAAAAAAATATTTGCAGGCTTAATAACCACTGAAAGTCACAATGCTTTCAGTATAAATAATAACAATATATATATATATATATATAATTAAAAAATGCTGGCTACATTGGTTTAGTGTGCTCAAAGACATCATGAATTGAAGTTAGTAATAACTAAAGAAAGATTCTGTCAAATGACACCCTTCATTTATTTCACATTTTATCGAAACCCTTGGGTTCTTGACAGCTGAGCTTGTTGCTCATCAAAGAATCTAGTGTCTGGTATATCGGATCAAATTGAATATTTGTCAAATGTTATTTCTTTCACTTGTCACCAATGTGCACAGATTTTCCTGTCACTTCATTTGACGGTGAGAAAAGAGTGATTTTGAGTACAACCTCATGGATAGGCGGAAAGAATCCATTCCTTGGAATTGCGTACATCACTGTTGGTGTTCTCTGCCTTGTGCTGGGATCCTCTTTCCTGATCATTCACCTCAAGTTTGGAAAAAGGTAAGCTGATTATTTGATTGTGAAGTTTTAACTGGATGAGCTTTCAAAAATAATGACACATTTTATTTAATAATTCAACAAGATGAAACAATGGAAATCAGAACCATGTTAGTGGTTTGGATATGCAATCTAATATTAGCATAGATTTTTACAATTTTAGTTCTCTGTAGGTTTAGTTTTGATTGAGAAGAAATATCAAGTTTTGTCGCATTTCTAAACACATCTAAGTTGGGCAAAAATACTCCACAGCGGGTCATATTTTCAACTCTCATCTCAGCGTTTGAGAATGTGATGAAAAACTAAAACTCTCTCATGTTTAATAATAGTACTGCAGCATTTTGCCAGATCCTTATACAATGTAGCAAGGAAAGTTTGATAGTTTGCAAACATGAAATTGCCAGTTTGTTTACCCAAAGATGACAACAATAGCTATTTGCCTTTGACTAAAAACTCTAAATTTCATCAGTGCTACCAAATTACATTTACATGCCACTTTCATTTTATTCGCTATTAGTGCTGTACACTGTATTTATTTGATTTGCTTCCTTCAATAAGTTGTGGTTTTATCAAACCAGTTTGATTTTCATTTCCCTTTGTTTCAGATTATGACAATTTGAGACAATGAAAACTAAAAATGAAACTGGTTTGAAAATTTAAACTAAAGATAAATTTAAACCACAACAACTATAATAACCAGTGAAGCTTAAATATAATTCTTCTGTGCATTAATGCTGCTCTTCGAACAAGTTGTATTACACAGATTACAAAGTATTTTTTTTTATTCATATGCATCTTTAATATCAAATGAATCAAAAAGTACTTGTAAAGGTTAAACTGTAACAGATAATTAACGGTAATCATGATTAATATCAACATGAGCCCTCCTTGAATTAAACCTTAAATCGTAATGGATGACTTCTTAAGCAGCTGCATTCTATGGATTGTCCATGGCAACGTGTCAAATTTAAATCCTAGAAGGCCATTGGTAGTTTGATCCAAACACATGGTCTTAAGAACATACAGTATACATGTGCGTACATGGGGGCATCTTTTGAGAGGGTGATCAATCAAGGGGAGCAGTTACATGCAGTTGAAATATTGATTGCTGTACGTCTGTCGTAAATGTTTTTGTTTTATTATCTCCCATTTAATCATAAAATAACCACATCAAGTAGTGTTATTCATTCCCTGCCCATCTGAGTGAAGCTCCTGGAGACATTTTCAAAACTCAAATCTCAAAAATTCAGGTATAGCTGTGTAGCAAATAACATTGTCAATTATGTGTAAATATTCAATTTTTGAAATTTTGAATTTCAAAATTTTAATTATCTGTTACAGTTTTACCTGAATGTTATGAGCTATGGAGAAACATCTAGACTTGTAGTTTCTTGAAATTGCACTAAAAATTGAGGAACGTTCCTCCTTACATGCTAAAATAGCTGTTTAAACAAGACCTTATTTTTCATTCACAGGGAATATTCCACTACTGATCATGGAATGCAGCTGCGAGAGATGGGAAATTAAACTTTCAATGAGTGACTTAACTTTCGTTTAAATTATTGCACAGTTTTTCAAGCGATATTCTTAAAATCCTTAGTTAGGATAAAAAAACTGGCACTTAAATTGTAACCATTGAAAAGGAGCCTAGTGAGTAGTACTCTCATGTGCTGCTGCCTGTTTTTCAGTACCGGTAATTCTGCGAAATGGAATTTGCATCTTTTTTTCTAATGTTGGAGATAGGCTCCCTTGATTGTGAAAGGTACATGTAGTTTATCTGATTTACACATAAATCATGTTGTTTTAAGTATCTCTTTTAATGCGATTTTTGCATGACTGTGTTGCTTAATTTTTGGAAATTTGAAATACCAGTTCTGTTTACATGTCTCGTTGGATGATTTATTCCCTCCGTGGGTATTTATTCGATTAACATCAAATGTCGGCATTGTACAATTTCAACTTTGACTTTTAGTTTTTGTTAGTCACAGCTGAGATAAATTGCCATGCAATATGTTTTCATAAATTTATTTAAATTTTCAACATAAATGAAATAAAGGTTACAAATACATGTACATGTAAGTGGAACACAACAGGTTTTTCTTAAACAAAATTAATTCACTTGTTGTATTTTTCACAATTTTTTTATAACTGAATTTTTTTTGGACAACCATTCCTCATCATGTCTAGAGTACCTGTTCGTTAAATGAAAAAGATTTTTTTGCTGTTACTCATTTATTCTAAAGGACTTAAATTAAAGTTATAAAATTATGTAAAATTTATTTAAAAGATACATACAGCAGCACTGAAGCATGTCAAAGAAATCACTGTTATTTAAAAAGGTGTATAATAATCAAACTGTACTATTGGCCACGATTGCTACATTAACACGTAAGGTGAAAATCCAAGTAAGGAAGCAATAACATCTATTTAGGGTAGAGGGTACATGTACTTGTACAACAATGTGATGTTGGTTGAGTAGTTTTTAGATTGCACAGTTCTTACCTGGCACAGAATGGCTCAAAGTGAGGGAAAATAGAAGCATTTTATTTAATGGAAGCCCTGATCCTAATGCAACACAAAACATTACAAATTTTTCTCAAGGTTTTTTTATACTGATAGTTAACTTGAGAAATGGCATGTTGCATTTATTGACGGCATTGCCATATTGAACAGACTTGTAAGCAGGCACTCAGCATGTTTAATTGAAATATGCAAATCTGATTGGTTCTTCCACTGTTGTCTATCTGCTGTTAAAACACAACTGCACATGCCTTGCTCTTGAAATTGCAAAATTGTTCTTTGTAAATTTGGGCTAAGACCCTTTAAACTGTCTTCTGAAACAGTTAAACTACTCACCTTCATTTTCTGTGAGCCAAAGTGAACTATGGCTGCGTCTTGTTGACTATTTGCTTATAGAATACTCAGGTTGTACAGTCTAATATTGTTAATTACTAGTCTTTTAGCGATGTGTTTAGAATACATTACTTGGTACGGCATGTACTAAAACCAGGAACAGCCCGGAACAGCCACACAAGTAAGTAACCCTACCCAGCAAATGAAAGCTAACCACAAGCAAACTGGATTGGCGCTAACCGCAACCAAACTCCCGCAAGCAAGGTTGGATTTGCTTGGTGTTCTGGTATTCCAGGCTGTCCCGGTCGGTATTCCTAGTTTTAGTACATGCCACTTGGTACAGTCTTTGGTGGTGGCAGTTCTTTTTTTCAGGATTCAATAAACTGTTTCACATTTTTTGTGACTTAAACTGTTGTGTTTTTCTATGGGGGTAAACAATAGGCTATGAAATGCTATTAATTTGACCTCCCACCTTCATTGTATTTGGTGGTCAACTGAGTCCCCCCCCCCCCTGTCCAAAATAAAGGTAGTTGCAATGTGGGTTCTATTTAACAATTGGCTCATACTTTGTTTGGTTCATGGAAGTTTGGAGATCAAGAAAGAAGTGTAAGAAATCACGCTGTTGGATTATGGTGCAGACTAATCTATACTGAACTTGATTACCCAGCTCTGCTCTCTCTGTTAGTTCCTTGCCCCTGTTGGTCACAGCTGCTGCTGTGGCTCATGATGATGTTAATCCCATGTTATTGCATTCCCTCTTCACTGTTTCCCTCGGCCGTCCTTATTTCCTCTTATGGCTTGGTGCCCAGGTTAATGCCACATGTGGGTTTCAGCTTGGTGTCATTCCTAGAACGTTACATATTCACTTCCATTGCCTGTGTTGCACTTGTGTACTGATCTTTTGGATCTCCGCTCTTGGTATTTCATCGTTGGAAACACGCATAGGCCAACGGACTTTCAAGATTCTCCTTAAGCATTTGTGAAGAAAGGTATCCAGCCTATTTGCATCTGCTTTTCGTTATTCTCCATGTCTCACAGCCATACAAAGATTCTCACCTTAGTTTCGCAGCGGAATTCACCTGTTCTCCACCCCTTTCAAATTGGATGAAAAACACTTCTAGCTTTACCTAACCTGCTCCTGATGTCCTGTTTGGCACCACACCCAAGTTGTTAAAATGTACAGTTATTGAGTACAGATGAACCTTGCATTGATACAGACACTTGGTTTTGTTCCCTATAAAGCTCGTAGCTGAATACGTGCACCTTGTCAATGTGGACAGTTTCTTTGCTCCATATGGTGTCCATGTTCCACAACGATTTATGAGTGGGTGTCGTAAAAGCCAAAGTAATCACTCTGGCAAATCACAAAGCCGAGCACTCAGACAATCCAGTGAACCAATCAAAACTTAAAGCAAATGTAGCCGGCGCGAAGTGTAGTAACACAAAACCAAAACAAACGCAGGTTACTTTAGGCACCCAAGTTAAAATAACTCTAAAACCTTTTTATAGTGGCGCACGGTTCTGATATTTTCTTTTCTTTTTTTCTTTTGGAAAGTTGATAAGTCATATTCTTCTTGCCGCTGTATTCACAAGCCACTGCGGTCATGTACCTCAAAGAAAGTCAAACCATAAATTTCTGCAAAGAGAGTCTGCCTCTATGTTCCATTTTTAATGTAGGCATATTACCCCCAAGTGGATAAACTTAAGGTCCCTTGTCAATGCCTTAATGGCAGTTTTCCCACCACTTTGTATATTTCAACTTGTGGAACCTGTGCCCAATGAAATACCTTCAGTTTGTAAAAGGCCCCCTTGACCAGCAGTTGAGAAGAAATATTGGGTAAAAGATTGGTTTTTGGGCTCATCCTCGGTGTAAGAACCTGTGAAACTCACGGGTGACGTAAAACAAGGAACGAACAATGCAACAAAGAGCTGGCAAAACCGCAAAGATAGAGAAGGAAAACAATAGCTCCAAAACAAAGAAAAATATCACAGGTTCTTACACCGAGGTAAACCCGGTTTTTGCTTTGCTATTAAATACCAAGTGCAAGTGAAGCAAAAGCTTGTGAGTATATACTGATGCAGTGATTAACATTGCCACTGGATCTTTTACTTCATAACACTATTTCATTGGTCTTTTTTTTTTTCAGACCCACCACTGTTCAGAGCGTTAGAAGATGAAGAGTATAAAGATTTTGCTGATAATCTTCTATAGAACATGGCAAATCCTAGGTTCTTACGTAAAGCTTCTTTACGCTCGTTTACACATATTCTCCTAAAATCGATTAAATGATCCCAAATAGGTCCAAACAGTGTCTACATAGGACTCAAGGCTATTGCGAGTAGATGACCAAAAGAAGTGGCTGAAATTCAGGCTAGTCAAATCCTTGCAAAGCCATACAGTGTGTAGCCTCCTACACAGACGTCACGCAATCTTTCCTCCCCAAGATTGCGCGACGAGCCAAAAGAACGTCTGCGAAGGAGGCTATAGAGTGTGTAAATGAACAACTAGTTTTATCTATTCTTATAAAGACTATAAAAGATCAAAAGCTGTAGCTGTCATATTGATCATCAAATTTCTTTTAGTAAAATGACGTGTATTTCGAGAAAGGTGACAACAATTTTAGGAACTGACCGCCAAAGAAAAATTGTCTTGATATTTAAATTTTCCCAACAAGAAAAGTTTAAGATTTAAGAGAATTGTGTTCTGTATAAGTGTATTTAATACACTTATACAGAACACAATTCTCTTAAATCTTAATACTGTAGAAGATTAGGTTATTGAACAGGGCTTTTCTATACAAATAATTAATATAGATTTTATAATTTCTTTAAGTGTTTTTAGTATTCTAGAATATAACATGTTAGTGCTTAATTTGTTAATTTTATAAAATAAATATTGTAGAACTGAAAATAAATTGTGCATTTTAAAATTACAAGTTGTTTAAAAAATTTTCAAGAACGACGAACTTTTTATCTCGAGTCATGCGCTTCTCTTTACTCGCATTTGTAGAAGGTCTTCCAGTGTATAATGAATGGTCGCAGTCTGTATAAGTGAATGTCGAAACACTTTTAAAGCTGAAGTTTGTTTTGACTCAATTACGCGATGTGTACAAGAACTCAAGTGAAAAAAACTCACTGAAAACTTTCATTTGTTATTGTAATTGCTTTCATGTGCACGCAGGGATTTTTTTTCGATTCCCTACGTTTGTGTCATATCAAAGAAAAGAGAAAAAATTTTCATTTTCTCCTCCTGTAGCGGTACAAGAGTTTTTCTCATTGCCTTTGCAGCTTCTTTTGCTGTGCAGGAATTTTTTTTGGTAATTGCCCAACCGCACTTCCCCAATGGTCCATTCCTAATGAAAACTTTACAGCCAGTGTACCGTACTCTTTTTAGCAAATGCTCCAGTAAAAACAAGAAAGTCATCGCAGTTACGGTGTGTAAACGATAACGTGCACAGCGTGGGAGGCCGGGTTGAATTGGAATTTTTCGTGCATTTTTCGCGCGCCCTCGCACAGTTCCAGTTGCATTCCTTCTTGACCAATCAGATGCGAGCACGTACAATAAGCGACAGGTAGTCCTTCGGAAAGCAAAACAAATATGGCGGACGGAGTGACGCAACTTTGTGAACTCTGTAACCGGCTACGATTATCACTATTTTGGAGAAAGAAGTCGGGAAATATGCCGCCAGTCGCCCATTTAATTCTCGCCAGCCTCACCGGCGTAGCCGTAGCGTTGATCGCGACGTACATTCCTGCAATATGGAGACCTTTGTTTGGGCAACCATCGCTTGAATCATACGCACCTGGTTTCAATCTTGTCTTAGCACCACAGACTGCTTTGGTGGAGAAAGGTAAATTCAGTTCCGATAATCAGTGAAATGTTATTTAATTTGATGCTTCGGTGACGTAGGAAGGTTTCAGCAAACTCGGGGGAATGAAATCGCATCGAAAGTAAATGACATGAACATTTTGACATCTTGCTTAGTGTGTAGATTAACTTCCTGTTTCTAACGGGTGATCTTTTATCTTTATCGTTCGTTTTGTTTAAGCCACTTTCCTCTTTTTATGCCAACAATTATTGGAGCAATTTTGATTACTTTTGCAGAGGACAAAACTCCACATTTGGATGTTATTAATGTTACAGAAAAAAGGGCCTCTGAGATGCCTATAACAATTTATTATAACAAGAAAGTTGCATAATATGGCTAGAGATTTTTTGTCAGGTTTTTGTTTACACTCGCATGAAGGCTGAACAAATAAAAACTGATATTTTAAAATATTCAGCTGTAGTACACAATCATCCACTGAATGACATCTAGCGACATCTAGCCTCGAAAAATGATGTTCAGGAGCAAACCACAGGCCAGGGTTTAGCCAATAAATAACCTGGCCTGATCAATTGATGAGATCGATAATCAATAGCTCACTTGCAAAAAGAGTGGTGGCCTGGGGCAAGGATAGACGCGCGCTGAGTTGTGGGATCGTTTGGGGGAGCACGAAATATTGTAAACAAATGTTTCAAAATGTTGCCAGTTGGCTAGGAATGAGGTATTGAGTTATGTAATGTTAGGTGTTAGCGGAACAAAAGAAAAGCCTCTCAAACAGGAAGATATTCCAGGAGCAACCTTGCCACGGAAAACTCCGGAAGACTGTACGGTAAAGCAGTTAAAGAGATGGTTACTCTGTCGTGCTTTTTCTCTTGGAATTCTGTAAAACGACACGTCAGAAGAATTGTTTGACTTCTTTGTGCACAAGGGCACACAATAACCCACATCTTTTGGCATCTTTCAAACCTTTCGTAAATGTTTTCGTGATCTGGCAGAATTTCTTTTGTTTACAATATTTCGTGCTCCCCCAAACGATCCCACAACTCAGCGCGTGTCTACCCTTGCCCCAGGCCACCACTCTTTTTGCAAGTGAGCTATAGGGGTGTTTTTATATGACGTCATGGCAGCCATATTGGTGTTCCAAAAGAAAGATATGGCGGCCATATTGGTGTACCATGCCATTTTTCCAGGAATTAAACTCTATTTTTATGCAAAAAATCCTTCTATTGTTTTAGTAAAACAAAATGGCCACTGATCACGTGAGGGAAATGTTCTATAACAATCAATCAATCAATGGCAATCGATCACAATTATTCATTGATATATCGGAAATCAGACCAATCAGTGGCCAAAACAAATATTTTTTTTAAATGCCATTGATTGTCATTGATTACCAGTATTTTTTGAAAAAGTCATGTACCTACCTTGAATATGATGTTCACTGATATGATGAGATGCAAAAAAAAATATCAGATAATTAAACAAAAATCAGAACTTAGTGACTAGTGTAAACTTAGGTTCTTAATTGTGTTTTTTCTTTTTCATTTACAATGTATGTGTTCTTTTGTAGTTCCTTTGTTCGGTGAGGCTCTTCATGCACTCAAACTTGCTTTGGAAATGAAAAGCGAAGGAAAGAGAGACAAGGCGTTGAAGTTGTTTAAACAAGCTGAAGCTTTATCACCTCATCATCCTGAAATTCTTCTGCATTACGGAGAATTTCTTGAAGAAGATGACATTATTCACGCTGAGCATCTTTATGCTCGAGCTCTTGCTGTTAGTCCTGGTAACTCCAGGGCATTTGCCAATAGAGGAAGAACGTTACCAAGAGTGCGGCAGCTTGATCAGGAAATGCTTGATAAGATAGATAACAAAAGGGATGAACTATTTCGCGTCCCCAAAGGCAGTCTTGCTATGAAAAGAGCCATTACAGAGGCTTACTATAAACACATTTTTCATTCCAATGCTATTGAGGGCAATACAATGACTTTGTCAATGACCAGAGCTATAGTTGAAACAAGAATGGCTGTACCTGGCAAAAGTATTCTGGAACATAACGAAGTCTTGGGACTTGATGAAGCATTGAAATTTGTTAATGGGTCTTTACTTCAAAAACAAGAGAAGCTCACTGTAGAGGACATTCTTGAGATCCACAGACGGGTTTTAGGCCATGCGCACCCTTTGGAAGCTGGTCGATTTCGAAACACTCAGGTATTTGTTGGAGACCATGTTCCTCCTAGTCCCATGGACATTGAAAAACACATGACTGAGTTTAACGAATGGTTATTGTCGAGAGAACCGGAAATATTACATCCAATTGAGTTTGCAGCTCTCGCACATTACAAACTTGTTTACATTCATCCATTCACCGACGGCAATGGACGGACTGGTCGGCTTGTCATGAATTCTATTTTAATGCGAGCAGGATTTCCTCCAGTCATAATCAGATATCAGGATCGACATGACTATTATGAATACTTGAATTTGGCCAATCATGGGGACATAAGACCATTTATAAGATTTGTGGCCAGATGCACTGAGAGGACAATTGAGGAGTACTTGTCTGCAACGACAATCTTTCCTGTGGGTCACAGCAAGCCTCCTGAACTCACAGATGAACATGAAGTAAATGATGAAGATGATATGTATGGTGCAGCTAAAGAGTAATGGTAGAATTTATTATGGACCGGTATACTGTAGGTGGCAAATTTTTAAAATGATATAAGCATAAACAACTGGGTGGATAATTCCATCCACTGGATACATACATGTAACTAACTATCCAGTGAATAGCATGGTTTGTTTATAACATGTATCAAGTGGATAGTTATTTATTCAGTGGATAGCGTTATCCACTCTTCGAACAACCAGGTACTGGTATAATGTTGTGTTGATAGTTGTCTCTTATTAATTTCCTATGTTTTGTGTAATGTACTGTCAAGTAAACAGTTTGTAAACAGACTCTCTTCTGACCAGAGTACCATCTAAGTGTCCACTTGCGAGAGGTGTTTTTTGGCCTTATGTGTCACTTTGGCCACAAAAGAGATAGGTTACAAGAGGCATTCACTTTTTGGGCTTGTGGCTCCAGCTGTATGGAAGGTTTCCGTTCACAGAGGCTTGACTGTACTGTTCTTAATTATTAGACTATAGGCTTGAGTTTTCTTAAAGTTGAAGTTCATCGAGGGATAGCTGAGCTGCTTATCACTTGTAAAAAATGAGAGTGCAGAGTATTCTCTTTTGCCGAAAATTTCTTTGTTCTATTTTTCAACATTATTTAAGCGAAAAGCCTGCTACTGTACTTTTTAAATCCTTAATTATGACACATACTTAGGCCATGGCAAGTTTCTACAAGAATTTTACATCCGTATCCAACAACACTCAGTAGAGTATAAAATAATAGCTTACATGTACATGTATAAAAGGAGAACAGATTTCCCACAGAATTTGTATGCTAGGAGGCTAGTCACTTCTCATCTTGTTAGTCCTCCAAACATAATGAAACACATACACAAAGGTGTGTCCTTGGCAGGCCTTTAGCCAGGATTTAAAAAGTTGGAGTCCAAAATTTTTATAAGGTTGACTTTGTCCCCACAGGAGGGCCTAAGGAGCATGCAAGGTGTTTTCTGCAGTTATGAGTGCAAAGTATCCAAAGATCTCCAAATTTGCTAAAAACCCGTCTGTAAACAGTTATTGATATTAATTTTCTCTGAAAAGTGGCTGTCCATAGGACTCCTGGACTCCCAACTGGCTAAAAGCCTGGTCCTTGGGAGGGGAGACTCCAATATGAAAGACAGGAATATCACAAAATTTGAATTTGTGCAAGCTATTTTTGACCCCTTGAAGATAACATTTTTCATGCCTGAGAGGCCAAGACTGTGACAGTGTGGGAGCATGTTGTCTTCATGCATGTGCAACCCTAATCGAGGCCTTGATGAATGACAATACGGGTACTGGCATTCTCTCCTGAACACCTAAAGTGATCCCAAAATCTGTAATTTACCCCCCTAAGTGAGATGACGAGCATCTCTGTCCCTTTTGTATGGGGGTCTCCCCTCCCCCCTCCCCAGGGAGTGTCTCTGTGTTGGTACTTTTGATCGAAAATTCAAGTCCAAGTACTAGTAACAACCAATCAGACACAACATGGCTCTCAGCACATCTGTATCAGCATGGAATCTCAGACATCATTCTTTTGAGCAGGGGAGGAATTAGTGTGCAAAAGGTTTGATCGCTTGGCTTCAAAACTTTATAATTATATAATATTGATGGGTATTGTTTTAGATACTGGAATGTCTTCCCTGTGTGGGGAGCAATATTTATTGAGAATATTACCTGAATGTATGTATTTAATAGATGAGTATGACATACCAATTTATTATTAAAAAAAATTCCAAGGACCTTGTCTGACTTTTCATGCTGAAGTGTTTGTTTACATGTAATGAGTTAATAGGCATCTTTGTTTGTATACTTATATTGTTCACAGCACTAATGTCTTTATTTTCTGGTATTTTTCCTTTTAATCACCAAATGTGCAAAATGCAATTTGCACTCTTTCTTTGCGTTGAAAAAATAGTGTCTGTAAAGAGTCCAGTATGCTCACATCCTCTCCCAATCATGACACATTTGACATCAAACCAGAACTTTATTCTACCCCTACTCCCCCCTCCCCCCGCTTCTGTAAATTCCAGTTTAGATATTTGTCTTTAAACATTTTGGTCTTTAAGGCCTCCCCCGACTCTCAATTTCCAATGACCCTCCACAGGGAAGTATGGAAATTTTATGGAACCACTCCAACTGCAACTCCATTCACTCCAACTCTCACAGGATGAAATTGAATTATCCAGGCTAGTCTATTACAGTTTACTGAGTTTAGTCCCTATTGATAAACTAATCACACAGCGTAATCTTGTTGGCGGAGACAAAAGATGGGGAAGGGACATTCTCGTCCCCATAGCCCGTTTTGCTTCTCTTAGCCCACTTGAGAAACGAAGGGCTCTGGGGACATGGGATTTTTTAATTAATTTGAATTTTTTTTATTGGCTGTTTGAAACAAAGAAATCTTGAGCGGGAGTAAAAGAAGCCATGACTCTCCCGTACTATATATAGAAACATCATGACTGTATACATCAAGACTGCAAGTCCTAGAATCTAGTACTAGAAATCCTGTCTTCAGAGCCCTTCGTTTCTCGTGTCAAGACCCTTCCGTGCTGAAGGGGGTATATAATTCATGTTAAGACACCATATAGTCGCCCTGCAGCTTTGCTTGCAGTTAACATTTTATTTACTGCTGTTTGCTTGCGGTTAGCATTTTACCCTGTAGTTTGCTTGCAGTTAACATTTATTTACTGCAATTTGCTTGCGGTTAGCATTCATTTTGTGGTTGGGCGACCATATGTTTTTCATTGTTGGCGGCCATGTTGACTTACCATGAAGTATATTCCGGCTAAGAGAAGCGAAAAGGGCGATGGGGACGAGAATGGGGAAGGAGAAGCAGTGAATCCCCATGATATGTGCCCTAGGTTAATCTCGTGCCCAGATCTTCTCAACCCTCAGGAGAGAACGTCTGGTAAAAGCTTGCATCAAATGTGACAGAAATCTCATACACAATGCAGGCTTGGCAATTTAAATAGATGGCCTGAAAGCTCACGTGGTTGTAATTCCTCTACAGGGAAAAAACAGTGACTCAAGAGAGAGTTGTGAATGATAAAAGCTGCCATTCATCTTTCGCTGATAAATTCAAATCCTCAACCAAGCTGTAAATATAGGGAAAACTGCACATGCTGTGATTGAAACGTATAAGCTAGCTGTATGCGTCAGATTTGCGAAATTTTTCACACATTTTTTTACTAATGGACATGGTTATTTAAAAAACTTTTGTACTAACAAGCTTGAACTACAAACTGTATCTGAAACTCAGTTATTCACTTTGGTGACGTTCGAAAGACACAAGTGTTTTAATAAAAGCCTTTAAATCCAACTAATCAAGACATTTTATTAACAGCTTATGTATGGTAGGTGCATGCAAAAGACAAAGTTCGCATCATCTGCACACAAAAAGTGATGCTGTTCATCAACCAACTACAATAGCAGCAATGGCGAACCAAGCGAACTTGGCTAGATGTTTCCTACGAAGTGAGAAAACATCTGGGTACAAGATTAGAAGAGGGTGTATGCTGGTGATCTGTAACCTAAAACATGAATGTAGGGAGTAACTCCACTGAGGGAGAGAAGAAATACTCCTAGCCACTTCATGCTTCAGAAACTGGGTAGTGTCAAGTTGTGATGTAAGTGTAACCGGCTCCCTGAACAAACCTACTGACACAGTAAACAGTTAAAGAAACCAGCTTCTATTTAATTGTTCCCAACTGGAGCTGCCTTTTAATATACAAACAAACGTAGCTTTGACAAAATTAAAACTGAAGTGAACTTTTAAAGGTAACATGAGATAAAGATGCTAATTGGTGACTCAGCTACTTGTAAAATAGCTAATACGTTTCTGTGAAAATGTTTGGAAAATATTATTTAAAGTAATTATTAAAATTAATTAATATTCACGCCATGAACAATTATTGCCATCATTAAAAGACTGAACAGATCTGCATGATTTGATATAACAAGCTTATTCGCTATTGAAAAATCCTACCTATACTAAATAGAAGACTATTTACATTTTGTAATCAAGATGGCTAGACTACGAGCAGCCCCTATGATGTGCGGCCATTTTTTTCGCTTTACGGTCGACGGACTGTGAAAAAATAGGGGCTGCTTGTAGTCTATCAAGATGGCTGACAGTTTGAATATTCCTAAAACAGAAAAGCAAAACAAAAACACAAAGCCTTCTTCTTTCCCTTCCAGTTCCAAAGCTCCCCATAATTTATCTAGTTTTATATGTTTGTCATATTCTTGTCCTGAGCACTAACATCGCTGTTATCAAGGTGTGCTTCTCGTTCACAACATATTTAATCAACAGCAACTAAATAGATAGCAACTAAATAAAAGCTCTTTAAAAATCTCCTTAGTATTTATAATAGACTCTTTAAGTAAGACAATATGTTACTACAAAGTTTGGAAAGCGATGTCAAATGTCCCTTGGGTGACACATGGGGGGGGGATAGTTTGAAGTGGTGGCTGTCATTTTTATGAGGGGATGGGAGGTAGATGGGTTATGAAAACATTTCAGGGCTGTTAATTTCAAATCTAGAATAAAACTTGAAGGAGTAACAACTGAAAGATGAATTGATATTCATCATACATTCAATATAAAAGTGCTAGTATTATTTTGCTTGTAAAAGTAGAATCTGTCCTTTTGATTTTTTTTATTTGTACATTCAGAGTCCCTTTCCTTTCCTATTTATTTATTTATATATTTCATAATTACACAGAAATTTTAAACTACCTCCTTGAGGGTAAATTTGCAGCTATTTTTATAGGCCCATAATTTTAATAATTCCGCTATAATTACAAGACAGGTGAAAAATGTCACTGCTACAGATCAGGAGTTCACACAGTTGGTTATCACAACTTATAGAATGAGTTGTAAAAAATGGCCTTAAAAAAACTTGCTATCCAGTGAAGTTATCTCTGTCAGTAAACTATACTTGGTACAAAATATTAATTTGACTAAAACATTCTTGTCTGTACAGTGAAATGTCCCTTAAGGTGATTCCTCAGAAATAAAACTGCCCGATTGACTTTTTTGAAACTTTTGCAGAATGCTCCCTACCAAGCACTGTTTCGAAAAATACAATAAAAATGATAGGTCACCATACTCACAAGAGAGATATAAAGGGCCAGACTTAACTCTTTTATGCCTGTTCTGGTACTAATCGCGCACGTTGTTTCATTGGTCCACATTACATTTTACGGTAGCCGTAAGCAAAGTTTATTTAAGTAATACTTAAGAAAAAACTTGATAGGTAGAAAGTCCCTAGGAAAAGGAACAATGCTATATATATATATATCTTATGAAAACAATGCTAAATATATCTTATGGAAAAATTCAAACAAATCCAAACAACATCGAATCAAAACATTCCTTGGGTCATTGTTTTCAAGGTCATAATTTGCATCCTCGAGTAACAATTTTGTGCACACATTCAGCTGTATCTTTTTTTTTTCCACAATGAATTTTTTTTTTAAATTGTCCAGCTCAAAGAGGACAATTTGTACATCAAATTTCTGCAATAAAATATATAGGTCACCATGCTTATTTACGAGAACATGATGATGTATCTCTCTCACAAGCCAGCCCATATAGAAAAAAGCCCCCATTTTTTTGATGTGCGTGCACTAGGCAATACTGAGGAATCACCTTCAGTTACTATAAGCAGACACCACTGGGGCAAGAAAAAGTATTCACTTAAGGGAGGTTATTTACTGGTTAATAAACCCCTCCACCTAAAGGAAGTACATCTATTAGCAGGAAAATCAATCTTTACAATATACCAACAGGCCTTTCTCATCATAACATTTGTTTTGTCAAAAAAGGATAAAATACTGTAATTCGATATTTTTGTCGTGCCTCCTGTGGATACAAAAATTCATGCATGACTGCTGGAATGCTAATTTATTGAATATGATCATACATCCGTAGAGAGTCTTGAAGCTTTTGTATAACCTGGGAATGGTAGGAAGAAAAATTGGAATTATTAACAGGTAATAAAAAATAAAAATTAACTAAAATCACCGGTAGTATACCGGTAAACAACCACCACAATGTCTTCTGTTGTAAGTGATATCTTAAACTTTTGATTAAACTGTACCATGCAATTCTGATTTTAATCCAAATTATAACAGCATTCTTTGATCTGATTGGTTACAAGTAGGCATATTAAAAGGGCAGTTTAGTTTCCATCCAATGTTTTTATAGAGATGATAACAACACTAACAGGACAGAAAACAGATCACAGCTAACATAAACCTTACCCTTTGGTGATAGCTTATTTGTTCTTGAATAAAATGTTGCATCATGTTTTTGAAGTCTTCAACTTTTTGGTCGTGAAAGTGACTCATTTCAGCTGTAAACACAAAATAATGAATTCAAAAAAGTGGTTTCACATTAATGTCAGGGGCGGCTCCAGGATTTTTCTTAGGAGGAGGTGCACATAGTTTTTTTTTCTTCTTTTTTTTATGCAGAATACTGCGCTGGGAGAACAGCAAGCGACTCATCTATAGTTGTATTAGAGAGCCGCCCAGTCATCTCAGAAGGGGGGGAGGGGGTGCACACCCCTTTGCACCCTCCCCCTAGATCTCCCCCTGAATGTCACTTACTATACATGAGCTTATTCTGGTCTGTGGAGCATGTTATTTGAAATTCAAGTTTGTTTTTAATCCACTTTGACACTAAACAATTTTCCTGTTTTTCCTTTTCTTAACTGAAGAAACAATGCTCTCACAAAATCTTCATTTTTTTTAAGAATTACTTGGGCATGAAAACTGCATCAAAGTGAAACCAAATCATAAAGTTCTCAAGGTTGATGTCCACCTACCAAATGATACATTTGTTATGGTGTCGGCACGTGCTCTTATTTCTTCAAATGTGGAATCCTGCAAAGATGCATCGAGTTAATAAATTTAACAGACAAAAATGATGATGAAGTACTCAACAGTTCACTTGCACAACAACAACAACAAAAATACTCAAGATATATACCATTGTATGGACCATTTACTTTACAACTGGCTTTTGTATAAGAAATAACTTCTTCTCCAGAAGTCACTTATGTTGCACAGTTAAATAACTTTCTTTCAAAAACTCTGGTTATGACATGCCTGGTTATAAGCCGACCTAATTATAAACTCTTCAGTCTGCTAACAAAGCAATATAAAATTATTATATTCTGGTTGCCACCCCACCCCCACCCCACCCCCACGGTATACAGCTGTAAGTCGTTTCCTTATGAATCTGCTGTATAATTATTTATCGCAGCTTGTACTTTTAATGAGCAAATAGTTAATTAGATGCAGCTGACTGAGCTAATAGCTTTCTTATAGAACATATCATTCTGTCATTAGAGTAATTAAACAACCTTAAAGCATGTCATGTCTATAGGCATAAAAAGCCTGTTTGCTGTGGCAATGAGGAAAGTTCTTATTAAAAACCTGCTCAACAAAAAGCAATTTTTTTTTATAAAATTATAATCACCAAAAAGGTTCAAGGTTCAGGTATATATGCCATATGCACAATTCTGTAGATATACCTCCATTTTTTCCTCGTCTTTAAGTCTCTGACACTCTTTCACCTTGCCAATTGTGCCCTGTTGAAAAAAGAAGGTAAAGGTAAAGTCTGCATTTGAGTCTAGTGACCGATCAGGGCAGAGTTTTATCCTGGTTTCAGTGGTATCAAGCGACTAGGAGTATTTCTACTCTCCGCTGAATAGGATGCTAGTCCATCACAGGGTTACCCCTAGCAGTAAATTTACCGGTACCTATTTAAACACCTGGGTAAAGAGAAGCAGTGTGAGAGTATTAAGATGTCTTCCCTAAGAACACAACGCAGTGACTCCAACCAGGGCTCGAACCCTGACCACTCGATCTTGAGTCCAGCAGTCAAATGATTAGGCAACTTGCCTTTCTTTTGTTCTTTTGTTGTTCACACCCTTAATACCTCCATCATTCTCCAATCACTATATGAAGCTTCAACTTTTTATTCTAATTTAACTTGATAATGATGACATGGAGTCATCGAAACGTTGTTCAATTTTTATATCGCTAATATTCCTTCTCAAATGTTTTACAAAACATTTTGTTATTTGAAAAAGAAAGGGAATGTAAAAAACACCTTAGTAATGCAAACTCTAGCTTTGCCTGCAATAACATGAGTAAAACCTCCAGGGACAGAAAGATTACCTTGTGAACTTGTAACACATCTGGATATGTACTTAGCATCCCTGAATACTCTTTAAGTCCCTCTATGAACGGTATAAAGTCGTTCTTGGGCTGAAAAAAAAACCCCTCTTATTTTAAAATTTAATAACATTTAAATATTTTCAAGAATGATAGAAAAATATGACTAAACACTTTGCAAAATACCCAACTCAATACTGTTGTGTTTCATTTTTTGAATTGTGGATTGGGAAATGTGGTTCTCATACTCATTAATAGTTCATCAATTTAAAACAAAGATAATCATACCTGTGAAAGAGGTTTGGATACCCGGTTTTAATCATAAATATTTATGATTTTATTTCTCTGTTTACTCCAAACACCTAGAATTTTGTCAAAAATACTCTGCTGTGCATCGCATTTTCAGCTCTCTTCTAGGCATTTGGATATCCCAATGAGACACAGTCTCTTTTATTTGATATACTACTTCAAAATACAGAAATAGGCAATAAATAAATTTACAGCTAGAGCACAGATCAAAAACCATATGTTAGAGGGTCCTCCTTTCAGTATATCACTCATCAGTGCCTTCATTATAAGTCCATGAAGTGTCTTGCCAGATCATTTCTACATTTATATGCGACTTATAAGGCCCACCACTCCACCCACATAACCACAGAAACCCTCAAGGAGTTCTGTAAGCTCAGGGCTTATAACTAGCATTTTAAAGCATTTTGTTGTTTTTCTTACAAACCTGTTCAGCAGTCATTTCTCCGATATCATCATATGTTTTTCCTGTATGTTCTATCGCTTGTGTTAATTGACTCGAACCTGCGCAGACGTACAAAGGAGCAAGAGTGTTACTGATCTGGGAAGTGTGGAGGGGAAGAGGGGCGGGGGCGAGGGAGAGGGAAGGGAGAGAAAGGGGAGTGGAAAGGAAAGGTAAGGGAGAAGCAGGGGAGTGGAGAGAAGGGAGGGGATGGGAGAGGAATGGAAGGGGAGAGGGGGGAGGGGACGGGGAAAAAGAGGGGGAGGGGAGAGGGAGGGAGGGAGGGGGGGAGGGGAGGGGAGGTAAGAGAAAGGGGAGAGGATGGGAGAGTAAGGCAGAGGGTAAGAGGGGGAGATGAGGGAAGGGTTCACTTGAGGAATGTTCTGAATATGGAGTCTTGGCTCAAGGTGAATATTCTTGATAAGAAATCTACACTGGTTGCAGTTTAAGACAAATAAAAAAAAATATCATTTTCCTACAAGACACAATGGACACTTACTTTCTGAATCTACATCAATAGCAAAAGCTGTGCTGAGAGATGTAAAAGTACTACCAATTTTCTTATACTCATTCCTGTAAGCTGTCAATGACAAAACCAAAATGATATCAAAAAATGTTTTCAGGTTCAAAGTCAACTATATCAAACAACAAGTGAACTTATTGTAATATCTCTCATCCACTTGTATTCCCTCTAATACGGATATTAATATCAAAAATGCTATGTTATATAATAAGAAGAGTATTTCAGTCATGTGTTAAAGATAACGATAAATTGAAGGGGCAAGGGCAAGAATCACAGATTGAGTTTTTGGCGAAATTGAACATTGTCAAAACAACTCCAAATTTCGCATGCGAGTTTGTTTACGTGTGTTAAACACTGTCCTGTATTTTTTCCCGTTGTTGTCTGCCTTGTTTCCAAAAAATTACGCATGCAAAAACTGGACTTTGACGAAAGAAACCTTTTGTTCCGCGAAACAATGAAATCAGCGAAGTTGAACCGATTACTGTTTTAACTCTACAAAAATTAACCCTAGGGGTTAGGGTAAGGTTAGGGTTAGCATAGGGTTATCCTAGCAAAAATAAAGAAATCTCTTCTTTTGAATTGCATGGCATGAGTTGGTATCTAAATAAAGTCAAGGATTAGTGTCTAGAGAGTGAACGTTTTGCAATCCGTGAAAAAAGAAAACACTATTACGGTATATGAAAAAAACTTTCTCATGCACTGTTTTCTGGAAAAGTAAAAAAAGAGCAAGATGTGACATTTCGTAGATGCTACTCTGATGCTGCAAAAGGCTTTGAAATTTAGTGATGCTATCAGCAAAGCGCTTGCCATTTATGCTTTGTCTGCGCGACGAATTACAAAATCATTACGGAAGAAAACGTATTCGAAATTTCTCAGCGGTAAATTTCGCTAAGCGAAATGATTATTTTTTGTGAATAACACTGCCGTTAGCAAAGCAAATTCAGTCCGTTTCACTAAAAAAGATACTTCCATTTTCGAACTACCGTGAACGGCGAACTTTTTTCCGCGAATTTTCACGCGTAAAGCATTTAAGTTTGCCTAGACAAACCGTCGCGTTTGGAGCGTAAACATGTCAAGTTTTGGCAACTCAGCCTGTGTGTATCTGGTCATGAAACACAGGTTTCGAAAACTTTTGCGTCGACGTTTTATGTTTCTTCAATGAATGTCGACAGCAAATGGCGCCTTTATATTTCTGGTAAATGCTGAGACAGCGATCTTGATCTTTGGTTCACTTGCAAAACGCGACAGTTTGTCTAGACAAACTTGAATGTTTTGCTAGATCGTGAGAAAACGGGCTAAAAAGTTAGCCGTTCACGGTAGCTCGAAAATGGCAGTAAAAGTCTGGTTTCATAAAACGGGTTTTTCAGACAACACAAAAGAAGTTAGTTTTAAGCTGAATAGGCTGTTTCTCCTACAGGCATGTTATGAATACACTGAATCGAATTTAAGCCGGCTGGAAAACCGATGGAAAAGAACAAGTCAGCTTAAACAAACAAAAAACTTACATGCGAGCCCGGGTTCAGTCTTGTCCTTTCATTCCTCTCGACAGACAGCGATGAAGCAATCAATGGAATTCCATGATGTGCACTCACAAAATCTAAACGGTTGATTTTCATTCCGCTTGACTTGCAGTAAGCTCCTATTCTGTTCTTTTTGGGCGCGCATACTATGAATATATCGCGAAAGCCGCGTTTCGCACACGTGAAATGAATGAAGACTGACTTTGCCGCCACGCCTTTCGCTCGACTGTCAAGTCACGCTCAAAAATAACGCAATAATCACGATCAATGCATTAAAGATTATTATGGGATATCCCCGAGTTTCTTCGACACGGACAGTCCTACGCTCAAAATTCAACAGAAAATTATAGACTCAGTCTAAAAGCCAGTCTTCATTTCCAAACATTCAACACGCCAAATCATGGCAAATGAGCCCAAACAAACGAAGGTGAACTTGGTTTGGAAGAGAAGGGCGTTTAAACTCTTTCCGTCTGGAATCAGAGTCCCGATCATGGAACAAACGAACCTCGCTTCTTTGAGGCTCGCTAGCGATCTTGCGGGTATTCAGACTTTATGATGTCCTTCTACCACCAGACGGGCGCAAATATATGTCAAATAAGCGAGAATCAGTGGAGAGAAGTGCACTTCATGCGCGAAGGTGAGCATTCGACTTGTCCGATTAAAATCTGAAGAGGCTTTGCGCGCGAAAAGCTTACGTCACAATATTTGCTTTCCAGATCTCCCAACTGAATTACAAAAACAGGAAGAGAAACAAAAAACCTTTTGTTACTCCGAACAATGAAACCAGCATAAACATTTAGATTCGTTCTGGAACAATGATTCGCTAATAGTAATTTTCTCTTCTTTTTTTCTCCAAGAACAAGCTCAAACTAGCGAAAATAAATGCAGGACAGTGTTTAACACATGTAAACAAAGCCACATGCGAGTTTTGGAGTTGTTTTTGACAATTTTCAATTTCGCCAAAAACTCAATCTGTGATTCTTGCCCTTGCCCCTTCAATTTTATACTTGCAATTTACCATTTTTATCCTCCAGTCAATACAAACATTAGATTTGGTAAACAGCTTAAAGTGTGAATAGCAGGGTTGTCACTAATTTTTCAAGCTTGGGACAAAATTTTGTTGTTTGATGTATTTTTCATTTTCCACTGGTAGTAGCTGGGGGAATTCCCTGGCACCCAGCCCTTAGTGACAGCCCTGTGAATAGACTATTTCTGAGTTGCCAAACAAGTCTTTGTGACCATACCAATGGAGATATGATTCAGCTTGCATGTTCATTATCATACACATCAAACTTAAAGGTCATTCATTAAGCAGGAACTCATTTTGAAACAGAGGCACTAGGCAACTCAGGCATTGCATACTGCCTGTCCAGTAGGGTAACCTCTTGAGAGAAACACATTGAGCCTATGGGAAGTCCAAACATTTCCCTTCTGAATCATCCCCAGACAATAGTCCCAGGGGGAGAGTGTACTTCCATCTAAAAGGGACAGGATGCTTGTTGTCCCACTTAGGGGTGTAATCAGCAAATTACAGATTTTGGTCTAGTGTAGTGTCTTCAGGACAATAGAATAAGTGTCAATATTTTGGCCATTTTTTTGGGTTTCACATGAAGAAATAAAAATGTTATCATACCCTGATCGGACAGGACAAAAAGTATCTTTAGGGATGAAAAACTCTTGAGCCACACCCAGATTGGTATCTGTTAGAGATTTAAAGGGCCCTAGTCAGCCTCTGCCATATTCGATACCATCAAAAATAATGAAAATTGTATGGTGAAGTGAAATCTTATTGCATTGCTGTAAGTTGTGTTACTGGAAGTCTGTTTAATTACTTTTAGCAGTTTCACAGTGATCTCTTTTTGCTCTGCATAAAATATAATACCGAAAATCCCATATGCCAACAAAAACAAAGGCGTGGCCGACTAGAGTCCTTTGTTAATTGCTGAGTGGTTGAATCTGACAGAACCACACACAGATACAAAGTTGATTCAACAATACCAGACAACAATTTCATGTAACTTACATCCTTGGCACTTTTCACAGTGTACTTGACCTCGGTCTTGAATTGCCTTGACACTCTCATCTGTATTTTTTATAAACCTTCCAAACTGTTCCATTCGATTTTCACTAACGGATAAAAAGAAACAAACCTGTTACTGCAATGCAAAACCTAAGTCACAGAAAAAAAAAAGTATGACATTAGTAATGATATATTAGACTCAAATTTAAAGCAAAAGTTCATGGTGCCATACAACTTCTTTCAATATTCAGGATTAATACTTTTGTAGCTTAATCAGAAACTGAAGCACTTTAATGCTAATGAGACATATATTGCAAACAAAAATTCCCCTATATAACTTACACTGCCAGCAGTTCTAATCTTTGTGGTGGACAGTCCACTGTCATGAAGAATGATGCGCCAACAAGCTTATCACACTCTGCTTTTCTTTTCCCTTGCTTCCATTCCTAAAAAAAGATGAAAAAAAAACATCTTAATTTTTCACTGTGAGTCATCCTTTTCTAATTCACACTCTCAGTAATGATCATGACTACTACTGTTCAGATATTCCACAAGAGCCTTGTGTAGTAAGTTTTATTCTTAACAGTACAAGGCACTCATGTGCGATTATCCCCATAACCCATGCGCAAAACCTGATCATATGTTTACATTACCTCTTCTTGTCATGCTAGAACTATATGTACAGTGACAATCAATAGTATGTTAGTACCACTTATATTGCAGGTTTTGAATTATTTAAACTCAAACCAAAGTCAGCTGCTGTGTTATGTTATTTTCATCTAATCACCTTCTCATTGTCCCCGCATGTGATAAAATGCTTAAACACAAGACTCTGAGACAAGACAGGATGCAGACATATTCTATTGATCCATTGCTGTAGTTTCTCCTTCCGTTTCTCCACAAACTCTTCACCAAATCTCCCTTGAAGGTAAGCAAAGTACCTCAATTTTAGAACGAGTAACATCAAGTTATGCAAGTCTAGATGAAGGCTTGCTACCTGTGAATTTATGTAAACCCAGGCCATCTTTAACCCTCTTGCTACAGTTACTTTACCTCCCCGTAAACAGGGCCTTTATCTTGTCAATTTGTTCTGCATGCATGGGGCTCACCTGTTATTTGTTTGTCTGGTAATGGTGGAATTGATATGCATGTAAACTTCTCAACAAAGCGATCAAACAGCCAATCAAAATGTTTGTATCGTCTGCTGACAACAATTCCAGTATTCTAACAAAAACAAAACACATTGAAAATTAACAGTTATTTTCCACTGGCTAAGCGACATGAAATAAGTGGAACATGTTTTTCGCACACATGGCTGGGACCTGGGGATATGTGACCTTTGGTGGGCAGTTGTTTTTGTTGCGTCCACCATAACTGACCTTTCCCAACCCACCCGCCCAAAGAATTTTAGTTGGTGCTGTATCTTTTGTTAGCTTTACAACTGTGCAATTTCCCTGATGGTGCATGATGTACATGTATGGGTTTCTAGAGTTTGTACTAAAGGTCAGGTTGCGGCTACCAGTGTGGTGTGAGAACATTTATTGTTTGAGTAAACATTCACTGATGACAACAAAATGCAGTCTCTGTTTCATGACTTACACTTGGTGTTATATTGTAAGCTATAAAACTCTTCATTCCTTTAAATTTACTCTTCTTCTCAGGAGCATTAATTACACAATTGAATGGATTTGAGCTCTGGCCCCAAGAAATTCTATTTCCATCTTCCTGCAAAAAAAGAAAGAATCAAAACATTTTTTATTTAGCTCAGTTAACACTGCATTCAGATAGACACTCTAAATTGTTGCCATGACATATGATTAACTTTTGTCAAGCATGCAGAAATGTAACAAGAAGTACACAAAAAATAACACAATGTACCCTGATTGTTACTCTCTCGCTGTGAGGAATTTTTACATCTCCGTGTGATGCACCAATAATGTAAGCTTCTCCACCAGACTTCACGAAGTGCGAAAACCTTTGAAAAATTATAACAGTTCAACTTTACTAAGTACCGGTAAAGCCTAGGTCACATGTGCAGTACAAATGTAACGTACATGTAAATACAAATGCAAGCGATGTTCACATGTGTTAAGGAAGAGCAAGGAACATTAGGCAGACAGGTCATCCCTTGCTTTCTTGTGCTTGTATTATTTTACATAATTTTTTTGCTTTAATCACAGTCACGTAAATCAGGTGCCAGCCAAGTGCAAGAAAGAAGAAACATTTTCATTCCCTTCACTTGCAATTGTGGTCACAAATGTGACGTTTTTTTTTGCTTGAATACACACTGTATGCATTTGTGTTGCATGTATAAATGAGGCTTAAAAAGTGACCTCAAGAAACTTTTTAACATTCAATTCATGTATATGTCAAGGTTACGTTTTACCCTTTGTACAATCTGGTATTTTTCTTTGTTCTGGTGTATGGTTACATACACTGTATGATGATAAATACAAAACAAAGGAAACTACCTGATTGTACAAAGGGTAAAATTCAACCACAACATATACAAAGTCATGTACATGGACATAAAATTTACTTACATATACTGGTATGTACTACAATGGTTTCAATAAAAGATTTGCTTGTTACATACAGCAGTTCCTTTCAAAATTATTTACTCTGTTTTACAACTGGAACTGCACTTACTGTACATTGAATAATGGGATAAGATCACATAATTATTACCTGTTCATGCTTTTACGCACAGTGCCTGTTCTCACAATTCCTGAATTGGTGTCGCGTCTAGGTAAGGAAGATATCGTCGATTCTTGATCACCACCACTGTAGCTGCTTACTGTTTCATCGTCATCCCAGTCGTCGTCCCATCCATCTGCTGTATCTACCGAGGCCTGGTTATGCAGAGGTGCTGATGGTAGTGGGTGGAAATTATTTGACTGTGGAGGTGAATAATCTACAACCTGTGTGGAAAATATCAATCATGAACTTTAGATCTAGGCATAGTTTATATGCACCGTACAAAATCATAAATGAATCATAGTCGATTAAGGCCCAGTAATACAAGCAACATTTTTGTTTAACTTGTCTCGCAACATCGTTGAATTGCAAGTTGAAGGAGTTGTTGCCCATATTACTACCACATGCTCAACTTGTCTCGCAACAAATTCCAGTGCAAGTTGCACCAACATGTTGCACAAAGTAGAACCGAATTCTACTTTTTTCAACAACTTTTTTCAACTTGCAACACTGAAATTTGTTGCGAGACAAGTTGAGAATGTGGTAGTAATACGGGCAACAACTCGTTCAACTTGCAATGCAACAATGTTGCGAGACAAGTTAAACAAAAATGTTGCTTGTATTACCGGACCTTTAAGCTGTTGTAAGTTGAACACAGCTGCTCAACACAATCCTGCAAATCAAAAACAACTTTCCTTTATGCATCAAACAGTCACACAATTGAGAAATGACTGTTTTTAATATGAATTACAATGGAAAGAAAGTAATGTTCAACGTGATGTGGCGTCCAACCATATTTTGATTCTGTCAGACAAAAATGGTGACCCAGTCCAACATAATAATGGGTTGTTCCAGAAAAAATCAACACCCCTCCGACTGATGGGATCCTGGAAATTCTCGTGGGAGGGGGTAAAAGGCTCTGGAAATCCAGGTGGGAGGGAGGGGGGGGTTGAACAAAAAGTCTTTGCAGGGGTCAACCTAACTGATAATTTAAGCCCTTTGAACATTTAGTTTGGTGACACCAGCACTCTCAGACCCTAAAAAAGTAGAAATATTTTTGTTCATACATTTCTCACCTGACATAAATGATAATCGAACTTCCTTCACAGTTCCTTATATAGCAGAAAATGGGAAAACAAGATACAAAATAAAGAGGAACCTGTCACAACATCGTTGGAACGAAGATTATGAAACGCCTGACACATTTCTACTCGCCGGAAATACAGGCGGGAGGGAGGTCTTTTGTCTTGGAAATCCAGACAGGAGGGGGGTCTTGTGCTTCAGGAAATCCAGTTAAGAGGAGGGGGGTAAAAAACGGCCCCATCTGTCGGGGGGGGGGGGGGTGGATTTTTTCCGGAATAATCCAATTTATGTCTTTTTGAGAAGAAAAGTACTCAAATATAAGCAAATAGAGCATGCTTTAAACTTTCCATTTCTTGTCTCAGTCTATGAAATAAAAAAAATGCTCCATGTTTTTAGGTGTATTTATCAAGTTGTGGATGCACTTCAGAAGGAAGATAGAGTTGCTCTCTGCTGCACCTTAAATATATTAAGCAACTCTTACTTTTCTTTCCAGCTCTAGCTACAACGTATAACCATAACTCAATCGAAACTGACTTTAGGCATAGTCCAATTCTGAAGTATAATTGTATTTACTATTATTAACTGGTAAAAACGTGAACGTGAAGTTTAAATCATAATACTTTGAAATGTATAAACAAACTCTGTCTCGAGTGTTTCTTGCATATTTATGCTAACAACGTTTAAAATCCAAAGTGGGTCAAACATCAATAATTATGAAATCCCAACATTTGTATTGTGCAAATAATACACAAAGTCCTAGCTGATCTTATCACGTTTAATAGTAAACTTTGAAGCTTAACTGGCATGGAAACATTCCTTGTTTCGGGTATGTTACTAGTAATTACCATACTTTACTCTTTCGACTTTCGACACATGTGATATACAGGTGTTACAGTGTAGCAGTGGCCTAAAACAAGATCTGTGAAATGGAGGAATGAATGAACTCAATGCAGACGACTGCACGTGTAGACATAACGATTCCTACTTTCTTTTATGCAACTATTAAAAGTAGATATCAAACCCGACCAGATCAAATTTTAACAGTTCATTAAATTATTATTACTTATATTACAAAACTAACACACATTACGACGAGGGAAGTTTCCAATATAATAGTCGTTTAATTTGTAATATTATGTGAGAACTTTTTTAATGTAAGGTTTCCTGACGCCTTTTTGAGATGGAAAAATTAGCTTGCTTGAGTAATACTGCATTGAAACACTCCTCTAGTTTCATCAAAAAATAAATAGAATTCGTTAAAGGAAATTGAAGCGAGCTTATTCACCTCGACATAAGCTTCAGGAAACAAGCCTCTAGAGCCGTCAGAGCTAATCCCTTCCCACCAGCCATCGCCGACATCCTGGCAAAAACAATCGAAATAGGATCACAAACAAACAAATGAACAAACAAACAAAAAGAGAAAAAGACAGTACAAATAACAACCTTTTACTATTTACAAATTACTTCGCATACCGTTCTAGTGACGGTCAAGATTTCATCTGTGTAGACAACGAGCTCTCCAGAAGGAACATCGCCTTCAAAATCATAGAGCACGCGAACCTGCAGACAAACATTAATACAGTGAACAAATGACAAAGAAAAAAAAGTCTTCTTATAAACAAAAAACTCTCTGAGTTAAGTATAACCTACTCTAGAGCCAGGCGAAACAGCCATCCTTGAAATGGATCTTACTCCATTTCACACAGGAAACGATGCTATTTTTGGTTGTGATGTCACGTGAACAAACTTGGTCGGCCGGACGCTGGGAACTCAGCGATGAGCTCAGCAGGATACGATAGTAAAAATAAGTTTCTAAACGTGCAAAACAATTTTTAGTTACTTTCGTAGGGTTAATTACATGTACACGTGCAGTTGTCCAAACCATCAGAGTTACCGAAGTCGTGAAAACTTACATGTAATGTGGAATCTGGGGCACGTCGTGTTCCATTATTCCACGTACTATCCTCTCCAGTTTTTGCTGTGCAAGAACATTGCAGACTCAGGAGGGAGATTTCCAAGATGGCGGACGAATGTGAAAGTCAAAGCTTGAAACGTAAACGAAAACATAGCCGTGATTTAAATGATGGGAAAGAAAGAGCTACGGCTAAATCTAGCAAAAGAAACCCGAAAGTGAAAAATAAGCAGACTGTTCAGCCTAAACTACCAAAAACCGCCACGGAAATGTCATCAAACTGGAAGTTGTTGCAAGCAGTAAGCACAGTATTCTTCAATTCTTGACGCTTTAAAAACGTTCAGTGGTTAATACATGCGGTTTGTTGTGTTTATAGCCTTACAATTCCATTACAAAGCGTGATGAAATTTAGGTTATTGCTGTATTGAAGCTTATTGCTTACATGTGAGTGTACTGTAAGGTAAACTTAAGTTTGCTATTTCAAAAGCTGAGGTTATCTCAATTGAACGTAATTGTTTAGTTGCTTCAAAAAGAAAGAAAGGTCAAGGTCAAGGAGCAGAAAGGAGAAGTGAAACCCAGGAGCAAGAAGACATTCAAGAAGAAGTTGAAACCAAATTCTGCCATAGAGAAAGCAACATGGCAAGTTTAAATCAGTGCAGAGAATAAACTAAATTATAATTATAAATAACCATTTCCTTGCTAATTCCAGGTAAAGGCAGTCATCTAACAGAACATTTCACAGAAGATTCATTGCTTGAAATTAGGGCTTTTACAATGTGTTCTGGACATAGTTGCCATAAAACAATAAAATCAAAAGACAACTTGACAGTACTGTCCGAAATTAAATGTCTCTCTAAACAACGGCTAAACAATATGTTCTCATTTGTGTTCAGTATTCAAAGCATTGGCCAGGGCTCACATAGATCAAACACTTTTTGGTTCAAAGATAGAATGTTTCATGTATTAGATCTATGTGTGACTCGTGGGCCAAAAGTATACTATAATTAGGCTTTAAATTAATGGAAAAGGCAAGGATGCATAAGTTATTTTACAATACAGTCCAAGGAAGTGAGATTAATGAGGGGATTTATAAATTTATTTCTCACTCTGGAGAAAAAAGGCAAATGTGCAGGAATCATTCCATACTGTTAAATGAGGTTTTTAACAATGGCCAATCATAAAGAACATTACAGTAAATTTCTGGTATATTCGTAATTAGTCTATTCATTGGCCTAAAATTTTAGAAATCAAGCTTAATAATGGAAAAATTAATCAAACATGAATTACTTTTGACACTCAAGTGAAGATCCCTCTCCTGTTACTGTAAAAACACTGTGCCCTAAAATCAGGCCACTGGCTGTAGATGTGTGCACATCATTTGACTCCCTTGTCATTGTTTATTGCTGTGCTTTGTATCCCTTGTTACTGCTGGAAATCTTGCTGCGATGATGTGACAAAGCCACTATGGGATTTCGTATATCTGTATGCATACCTGTGGTGATTGTATGGACGTTTTTGTCTTCTTTTAGCCCCAATGAAGTGTGGTTCGATGACGTGGACCCTGAAGATCTTGAAGAAATTTCAGGAAAAAGAATTAAAACATGTAACGGAGATCCCAGTGATGTGCTGGTAACTGGAAATCTTGAAGGGTTTGTAACTAAGGCATCATGAATTTGTTAGACATAAACAATTACTACATGCCTCTGAACAGTTTTTACATGTATGTAAATGTGTTATTTTCTGATCACAAATATCTCTGTAGCACAAGAACACCGAACAACACATGTAACAAGTTTACATGAAGTTTACCCAAAATTCTTACCAGGATATTGATGATGATACATGTATGTTATGAGCAAGATTTTCTTAAGTATGTCAGGGGAGACAAATGTTGTAATAGAACTCACTAAGAAGAGATAGCATTCATTTTCAGACATTTGACTCATTGACTGGGAATGAAATAAAATAATAATTATTGTTAATTATTGAGCAGAGAGAAGTGGAGGGAACTCATTTCTGGCCTTATCCCCCACCTGGGAAATGGAACTTGACTTTGAACCCCTCTAGCTACCCCCAGGGGGGTACTCGAAGTATACATGAAGGGGGGTCCGACGGAGCTTTATATTGCAAACCCAAAAAAATACCTGGCATCAAAATTTCCAACCCAAAAAATACAATACCTCAATACTGATACTGATTTATTCAATTAAGCAGAACTTTCTAATGCATGATTTTGTTCGCTCGGAGATAAGACCCAAAAAAATATGCATATTTTTTTAAGACCTAAAAAAATATGTGACAGATCTCTTGACCCAAAAAAATACCAAGCATGTAAATTTTTAACCTAAAAAATAAGAACTTTCAACTTACGGTAAGTGATACACATGTATACTGGAAGTGGACTAAGTGGATTAACAACTGTGACCCAAGTTCCGATTTTGTCCTTAGCATCTTGTTTTACAACCATCTCAAGTTGTTTTTTTTTTTACCAGGATAACAAAAAAGATTGCTCTGGACTGTGAGATGGTTGGGGTTGGGTTTGATGGCAAGCGACACATGCTGGCAAGAGTATCCATTGTTAACTCTCATGGTCATGTTGTCTATGACTGTTATGTGGCACCGCAAGAGAAGGTGGTTGATTACCGCACTCCTGTCAGCGGGATAAAACCTACAAACTTAAAAAATGGTAAGTCCCAGAAATGATTTTGCTTGAAGAAGGTAAAGAAGATGTAAATGTCATGCCATCTGTAGGGGTCTTAGAAACAAAAATTAAATGCTACATGTAGTACTTACCTCTGGTTTCTGTAGGATGCTAGGCATGCAATGTGTGAAAAGGGCTTCACTTACACCGCACAGTGCTGCAACTATACAGCCCTTTGCTTACATTACTTGTCTGGGATACTAGACAATGTTGATGAAGGTAGGTTAAGTCTGTGTTCAAGCCTAGTGGCCCATGAGGCCAGAGCTTATCCCGTTTTCCATAGCATAAAGCAACTAGGAGTGTTTGTACCCCCTCTGGATGTGATGCTAGTCCATCGCAGCAGTAAATTCAACAGTACCCAATTACACACCTGGGTGGAGATAGACACTGTGAATTAAGTGTCTTGCCCAAAAACACAACACATTACCCTGGCGAGGACTCGAACCTGGAACACTTGATCCAAAGTCCAGTGCACTTACCATTGTAGTCTGGGTTTGAGCACTGGTCCAGTTTTTACTCTCATAGTGCCTCTTTCCACCCAGGTGTACAAATGGATACCAGCAGTCTTAATGCTAGGGGTAACTCTGCAGTGGACTAGCATCCCATCCAGTTGAAATGCTCTTAGTTGTTTAATGCTCCATGCAGACTTTACCAGCAAAATACTATTCCTGCTCTCCTCCATGAGATTCGTAGTCCATGGAAGCATATCCTCCAATAAACCAGTAACTTTCCCAGATTCATTTTTCATGATATTGTTTGGTTCCAGAAAATATCCATACTCCCCCCACAGAAGGGATTGGAAATTCCGGGTGGGAGGGGGGGGGGGGGGGGGGGGGTGTCAAAGAGCCAAAAATTTAAACAATGTGTGAAGCTAAACTGGAATTTCTGGAGGGGTGGGGGAGTCATAGGGCAAATCCCTTCCGTGGAGGGGGGGTATGGATATTTTCTGAAACCACACATTCTAAGTGACTCAACTTGAACAAAACGTGCAGCTGAAGTAACTAAGTGGACTATTTCTGGGAACAATATTACAGTGGGCTGCTATCACCACAAAAATCGATGGATATAAAAATTAATACTGATGTATGTTTAAAGTATTAAATAAATTCTCCCTTCTTTTTAAAGTGAGTTCTGTTCGTTCTTTTTATTTGCGCTCTTCTTTGTCTCAGCTCCAGACTTCAAGGCAGTTCAACTCGAAGTATCGAAACTTCTCAAAGAAAAAATCCTTGTTGGGCATGCTTTAAAAAATGACCTTGAGGTGAGTTGTTTTATTCTGTTGAGTAGCACATGAAAACAAGAAGCTGATAAACTAGAGGCCTTCTATTTTACAATTAGACTATGAGCATGCAGACTGTCGCTCGTAGAAAACGAGAGTGAGTATTGCAATAATTGTTTTAGTAGAAACTCTGAAGGATTGCAGTCCAAAACCTACAATTTTATGCACTTTTAAGCCAAAAATCAAGAATATTTATCTTTTTATCAGCAAATAGAAAGCAATGGGAGAAACAAGAAACAAGATTCACGGATTTTCAGTAGGACACAACTAAGTTTCTATTGACTGAAATTAAAATACAGTATCTAAAATACCTTGCTCATTCACTGAACAAGCATGGGCCAATTCACCATAGCATCTAGAAGAAATTGGTAATGATGATGATTATAATTTAATGATGTCAGTTGGACGTAGGTGTTATGAATCAATTTGTTATTTTATTATCAGCATAGCTCTTTTGACGATCAGGTTTGATTAATTTACAAATTAAAATAAATTAATAAAGATCGAATTAACTCTGTGTATTTTATAGGTGTTGCTCCTTGATCATCCTCGTAAAAATATTCGAGATACAGCCAAGTACAAACCATTTCAAGAAATAGTCAAGGTGAGTAATTTTCAGGTTGAAGTTTGAGTTTCATCCTATAGCAAAAATGAATTGTAGGAAACAATACATACATCACGTATGAGATAAAATGATATCGGACTAATATGTTTATTCAAGTTCAGCTTCTTTTATGTAATTTGTGTTTATGATAGGTAAAGGTAAAGTCTGCTTACGAGCCAAGGGGCCCATCAGGCCGGAGCTTATCCCGGTTTCTGTAGCATGAAGCGACTAAGAGTATTTCTACTCCCCCCTGTATGGGATGCTAGTCCATCGCAGGGTTACCCCCAGCAGTAAATTTGCCAGTACCCATTTATACACCTGGGTGGAGAGAGGCACAGAACACGATGCAGTGCCAGGGCTCGTACCCGGGCCGTTCAATCTAGAGACCAGCGCACTAACCATTAGGCCACTGCGCCTCCCACATTTGTGTTTATGATGGCATGTAAAAATATTTCATATCATTTATCGGATTTGCTGTCCTCGTATATTTTTGTATATATTTATCCTGTTTTTTTTTTGTTTCTTTGTTGATCTGTAGAGTAAGAGACCTTCATTACGAAATCTTGCAAAACAAATTCTCAACATAAGCATCCAAGAAGGAGAGCATTCTTCTGTAAGTATTGCCAGATCACCTCTTATAGACCTGCTGCAAACTTTTATTGTGTGAAATTTTTTTTGTTACTGGGCACATAGGGATGCATTTTTTGCGAAATTTGTGTAGTACTAACAACATTGTTCATGCTGGTTTTGAAGTTTTTAGAGGTTCTCTGTGGGTTTTTACAATTGTTTTTAGGGCTTTTCGTGCACTAAGAATTGTGGGTATTTGTACCAGTCGCCATCCTTTTCGGTACGGTGGATTTTACCTTACATTTCTTTTGCTGATTGCTCAAGTAATGAATAACGCTATCCACTACATTGAGCGGTTTTCAATTGAGTGTTGTAAAACCAAAACCAAAGTAATCACTCTGGCCAATCACAAAAGGCACAGACAATCCAGTGAACCAATCAAAACTCGAAGCTTATGTCTGTAGCCGGCGCAAAGTGCGGGAAAACGTGTGAGAGTGAGTCGCGATTGGTTTTGGTTTCGTGCATCTGATTGGTTGAGAAAGTGGCAGGAAGCGTAGTGATGCAAAACGTAATTCTCAGAACTGTCAGTTAGGACAACTTGTACTCAAACTTGGGACTGTGGAAGTTAAAAAATATTCACATTTGATCAATTTCCTGCGTTCACAGGTACAAGACGCACAGGTGGCCATGAAACTCTACACACTGCATAGGAAACACTGGGAAAGACAGTTAAAAGAGGCCAAATTCAAGTATTCAAAGAAAGGAAATGGAATTAAACAAATGGACACAAATCAAGATAGATAGCACCACAGTGTCACAGGCTTGGTCTACAAATGTATGCCACAGGTTTACCAAGTGCTTGTGCCTGTACCTGTACTAGTTTTTAGTCAGGGAAGGCAAGTGAAGGATTCGTTTTGGTTGGTGTCCTGTGCTCGAGGATTCATTTGTTGTTGGGTTCCTGTGCCCGAGTTTTCCCAGGAATGTTTCTTGGTAACCTGATTTATCATCGTGAAAGTTACACCTATGCGCGCGTTGAACAATGATAACCAGAGACCGTAATGACTGCAGTGTGTCGGTTTCACAAAGAAAGATGAATATGGAGGGGTGGTAGTGCGAATAAATCACAATGAAGATTAAAAAGCGTTATCTGGGTTTAAATTACAAGCTTTCAACTTTTTCGCTCACAGTCTTCAAAGGGGAAAATAAAAAATAATAAGAATATTTTTTATGTTACCCGTCGAAGACTGTAGGTCAAACAGTCGAAAGCTGGTATTTTTTTTTGCAAACATTTTTCCTAAAGAAAGTTAAGCCGGAGAAGGTTTTAAATCTTCATTATAGAAGCACGTGTATCAGGCAAAAGCCGAGGTGGATGGACTACTGAAATCAAGTTATGCCTCCGTCAACACTCGTTACTGACAACATATCCCTGTCGCTAATTTCGGAGAGTTGCTGTTTACGGGAGTCGTTCGTAGGTAGCGAAGAATGTAACGACGTACATAAGTCGAGCCATCTTACCGTAATCGGGTCAAATGTGTAAACAGGTACATCGCCAGCACTCACAAAAAAAATGTGACCATATACATGACTGGTTTTATTTATAGAAAAATCACAATAATTCTAGGAATATTCCTTTTAACCAATCTAAATTCGGATTTTGTGATGGAAAGTTCGATTTCCCCTTGGCTTCCATTTATGGGCAAACCAATCTTAGATTGTAATCCGAACCTCACGTGCACAATCCACCTTCGAGGGTGGATGAGATTTTCGTTTCGTCTGAGCTTGTGGATATCATATATCACGTGGTCAGTTAGATGGGCACACGTGATCAGTCGGCTCGATCTTTTTCTTAAATTTGTGTTCCAGCTGACGAGATTAGACGATAATTAGATTAGAACATTCTTGAATAACTAAATCCAAAAATAGATTGGGTAAAAGGAACACTACCTTAGAGACCAACAGAACTGAAGCTGTTGAAATAATTTACTATCAGGACAGAATGTAACATGCGTTGTACATTAAAGTTGTTTTCTCTAAAATGGTGTGCTAAAAAGTACAATTGTAGCTAAGAGCACTTCAACAACTGTAAGCTAATTCTTATGGTATCACTGCTCAGACCTGAGAACCCGCAGGTCATTTTTCATGTGAAGATTTGATTTTTAGAGCGGGTGCAGGATTTTATCCCACTAAATTCATCTCGAGTGAAAGATTTTAATTTTCTAGTGTTAGTATTAAGTTGTTTTCTATCCATAATCTACAATAAGTTTGATTATAATAGTTTTATTGCGCCATTTTAGCATGTTAGGGCAAAAGAATGCGCAAAATATGCCACGTTATTACACTGTAGAACAGGGCAAAAATACGGAATGAAAGCAGAGCGACAAAATGGCCGAACCAAACCTTAATTTAATCCTCCGAAAAATACTACGCAGCTCGCAAAATATCCGCGCGTATTATATGTTAAACCATCAATTATGGTGTATTTATTTGAGATCTGTTGTACCTCGGTCGCAAAATTTGGAAAGATTGTTTCAATGATCAAGACAAAATGAAGCCAGGAACGATAATAGATAATAGTTCTAAGCATATGGTGTAATGATTCGGAATTTTTGCATAATTTTGCTTTGTTTTGCTTATTTACTTGGCTTCAACAATTCACCCAGAAAATTTGTTTTAAATCGCACCTCCTCGCCCACGATCTTGAAAAAGAGAAGGCCAAAAACCATGTGATACCTCGTCAGCCCAACACGAGAAAAATTTACAAAACACGCGCCGTCAGCGAGAGTTTTCTTCTGAATTATCGCAAAAATGTCCTATAAAACAGAAAACTGATTTTCATTCAATTTAGTAAATAGAAGAACCAAAATGTCAAGTGAAAAAATTGACTATAGAAACCGCGGATGCTCCGAAAAAAAAATAACAGCAGGGGCAGCTGTAGTGTTAACTATCCCTAGCATGGTAAAATGGCGAAATGGTGGAATAATGAGATAACTAACTTTGGGCTGCATGTTTTTTATTACGTCTGCAAACTCGATGTTGCAAGAATGAGAAATCCAGCGCATTCATATAACTATATGTATAAATAACGTTCCTGATTTTTAGGTCTGAAATCAAGTCTACTCTTGGCCACTTTACAATATCATTAGTAACTATTGTCGATATGATAGGTATCGCCTGTAAAGGCCATTTTTGATGTGGTAAATAGGGATTACAAAGATACAGTGTGAAATTTCAACTGGTTACACCTGACACTGTACAGTCCAACACTGTGAAACCCACGATCAGTTTTTGATTGAGAGTTTCACAGAGTTGAACTTTACAGTTTTACATGGACACTTCTTTATTTGTCGTGAAATTGTAACTGTTTCACTGGGGATCCTTCAGTCTGGAAAAGTGATCCAACTGATACGGATCATTCATTAGCAATATCAAGTATGATTTTGAATATCATTATAAAGATAAGCTCTCCATACGAACAACAATCAGTGTACTATTGAAGTAAAATGAAAATTTGTATTTCTAGTTATTATTACTGATAAACTCTAATTGGATTTCGTGTGTCTATACGCTGTTACACATAATACGGAAACCAGGCAAAATGGGTACAACATTACAAACTAGACGTTAAATTGAGCGTGAATTCGCAGTGATGAAGGAAATCGACTTTGGTATATTTCGTGAACAGGAAAAATTTCAGCAACGCGCATCTTTTTTTAATTTTTTAAATGCTGATAAAGTTGTTTTGTTCTTAAAAACCTTATTGATCTTTTAGTTGACATGTCCAGGATTGAACTGTAATGAGATGCACGTTTTTTTTTATGAATGGCATCACAAAGTGTCCTCATAAATAAAAGTTCACCAAAACACACCTAAATCTGGCAAATATGAAGTAACATGGAAATGCCAAATGACGCAGTCAAACATGAAGTAGTTCTATTAAACAATACTTGCTTTCAATCCTGGACATAAGTGTCTTTTAGTTCTAAACTAAGGATAGGTGACGCACAAAACGTAAAGGACGAATGGACACAACTCAAAATAGGTAGCAGCCGACTCGTCGACGTTAATTGCTCATTGTTTTTTTTTTTCTAAGGATCAACTAATCATGTTTGAATAATACTAAGTTCAAGATTATCTAGCTTTAAAATCAAATACTTCTCTTCATATGAAAAGAGTGTTGATTTGTACATTCAGCTGGCTTCTAAACAGGTAACGTATACATAACGAGGATATATAAATATTTTCAAACATCTGGAGTTCCCATTTTCGATTTGGACTAAACAAGAGAAGATTGTCGGGGCAACAGTAAACACCTTGAGGAATACAAAAATTACAGACTTCATTGTAATTTCTTTAGAACACGTTTCTTAGTCGCGAAAAGTCCTCACAACGACTCGTCCGCATCTCGCAAAGCGATGCACAACCAAAAGGTCATTAGATTCAGTTTTTTTAAGACATGAAATTGTGACTGTCTTACTGGGGATACTTTGGACTGGAAACGTGATTCAACTCACTAAGGTCATTCATCAGCAATATCAAGAGAAAATGAGGGGACAGAGAGGGACGCGCCCAGTCAAGGCCTTGGGATATGTCAATTTTACTTAAGTTATTTTTAGACGCTGCCCTGTTTCCCTTGACGTCCGCACACGTCACCCAAGGCGTGAGAAATTTGAACAACAAAGGCGGACTGCGTGGAGATACGTTTCTTCGATAAAAGCGACTTGTGGAATGGTATTTTTTAAGAGATAATTCAGAACAGAAGAGAGATTCTACAATCTGTCACAAATCCAATGGCTCTAGGAAATATCGAATTTTGTCGAAGAATACGAGTCAACAAAGTTGCGCGAGGGAGGGCTACATTTCAATCATGTGGTGCTAGGACATCACGTAACGAGTAAGGGAAATGATAGAGCTCAAGTGTCAAAGCGCTTGGCCTAATTGATGCAGGAAACAGATACAAGACAGAGCATCTCTTTAAATTAAAATTATAGCTTTCTCGTTGTAAAGCTACAGCAGCTAGTGTCAGTACTAAACAACAAAACGTGAGCTTTATTTGCGATGCATGACCATTAAACATTACAGTATTGCGAAAGCATAAACCGGACATAGATGAATACCGATATGTTACCTGTGATAAGACACAACACACCTTGCAACAACAATATTATAAACGGTCAGGCCGGCGTCGCAAATATAATTGCAAGTTATCATCTTCACGAAAAGTTTCAGTCCTTGTCCTTCCAGAGCAAAAATTTTGAGAGGTTACAAAATATCTAGCAAATTGAAACGAGCCAAATTAAATCGCACGGACACGAAATATTTAGCAAATGAAAGGTGTTAATAAAACGGCTCGAAACCATGCAGTCCTGTGACCTGTATACTCTATTCAACTTGAAATGCCTCCAAATAATATCTACATTATGAAGCATAAGCGAAGACCTGTTTCTTTTTCTTTTCCTTTTTCCTATTATATCTTACGAGGCAAGTCAGTTATTTGAAGACACGGTTCTAAGAGAGAAACTTTGAAGACAATGGCTACCAAAATACGTCGCAAATAAAAAGCCCACGGTAGGGAGTCCGAGTAGGCCGGTCACGATTCTTATAACACTAGCGTCCTCAGAAGTCGTTAACGTCGGAGTGCTTTCGATACATGCGAAACTATTTTTGCCAATATCGATATCGAAATCTAAACGCCTGTAAATTCCACTTGGAAAGACATGTTGAATATTCAACAGGACCAACAGCCGACAGAACAAATGTCACGCTTGTACGGTCTAATGTCTTTTCCAGAGCCGGAAATACGTTTCCGTGGACGTCCGCATCTCTAAAAATAACTTTCATGGAATCGACATATCCCGGCCAACGCCCTCAAAGTCTCTCTCTGTCCCCTCATTTTCTCTTGGCAATATTAAGAATGATTTGAAATGTTATAATTAAGATACCCTGTGTATAGAAACAGCAATCAGTCCACTATTGAAGTATAATCAAAATTTCTGTTTGAAAATCGTTTGCAATTATTACTGATAAACTCTAATTGGATCCGATTTTTTTGCGTCGCTACGTTTTCTTTTTTCAATATATGCAGAGTTGCTTTGTATGTGGAAAACAGACTTAACAGTATTGCTACAAAAGGCAATCTCCGAATTGAGCTTATTTGGCAGTGTCAAATTAAATCAAATTTAGTTTATCTCGTGCACATGGTAAATAAAACCAAAACCACTTTTTGTATTTGTAAGGGCTGATAAAATTCATTTGTTTTCTTAAAATGTTTTGTGCTCGTTATCTTAACGAAGGAGCGGCGATACCAGCACTGGCAGTACACGCACGGTATAAAATCATTGCCATTATGAGATATAAAAAAGGAAAAATTGAATATTAAACTGGAATGTACCAAACCACGAATTGAATTTTTTTTTACGAAAACTACAGAATATACAGAACATACTTCGCAGCAAAGAGAAAACTTAATACGTGCAAATAATGATGCCCCCCAAAAAACATTAGTTTCAGTTTATCTTGATTCGAAATCAAATTCTTCTTTCCATTTGTAAAGAGTGTTGATTTGAGCATTCAGCTTGTTTCTGAATAGGTAACGTATACCCCATGACGATATATAAATATGTTCAAGCGACTGTATTTCCCATTTTCTTTTGGGACTAAGGGAAGATTATACGCAATAAGGAGGGTAAGTGGACCATTTTTACAAAAGAAGCTTTATTTGTTTGTAGAGGTTTTGTCTCGCTGTTGCGTTGTTGTTGTAGTTCCCGCAAACTCCATATTCACGGTCGCCGATCAGAAAGTTTCACGTTACTTTTCAAAAATTGTATGATCAGCAAGAAAACATTTCAAATGAAATGTTAAAAATTATAGTTACCACATACTTTATTAGATGCCCAAACTCTTGTTTCTATTTTGCAGTCTTACAGTTGGTCCAGAGCAGATCCGTCAGAGAGATGACTTCTTTACCGCTTTGCTTTATATTTTCCGTCTCAATGCTTCTCTTCGATTCTTCAATTCTTGTGCAAGGAAGAGTTGTAGATGCAAAAACGTCTCCAAGGAAGTTTGACGAGACAGTGGCTGATGCAGGTAAACAGAAAAAAAAAACATTCCTTAAAGGACAACCAAAATTTTGTAACGGAGCAGAAATTGATTTGGTATTTAAAGGGGCTACGTCACGGGGATTTCGCAGATTTTTGGTCTAAACTGTTCTGAAATTAGTGGCAGGCAACTTAACCCATGAAAAACTTCATCTTTGAACATCTTAAGGAAGATATGACCCTAATTTGCGGATAGAAAGGAAACTAAAGCTATAAATATTGATTTTTTGACGACACTCGGAAACAACTTGAAAAGTTTAGCCTAAATTGTTCAAGTTGCAATCCATTTCCATCCAAGCCATCCGCAGCCAATGAACAGTTTCAGTGCTCTAATATAGCAATTGTTAATAAAAATGGCCAAATTATTTAAAGGTTTCCTACGCCACGGGTCGCCCACTTCCTCTCGGAACGAGATACTTCATTGGTTCTTTAAATAATAGATAACAGGTCATAACAATGCCCCTATCCCTGAATAACAATAGAGGTAGTGTTTACAGCGGGCGAATGAAAATAGAGGTTCCAGCGAGGTAGTGCCTTACTGTACGCCACAAATGTAAATTTTGGCTGTTCAAAAATCTGTTAAAATCCGTGACAAAGCTCCTTTTATAACACATTTTCTATAACAATTTTTATCGGTTATCGCCCTTGGTTCATTCAGTCCCAAAACAGTCTCAATTTTTGGCAAAATACACCATATTGTCCACTTTAGATTTGACTATCATTCTACGGATATTACTATAGCAAAGGTAATGGTATTTTATTTATTTTAAACAGGCGCCGTTTTCTCAATATCTGATTACAATTTGAAATTCTATTACTCATAGCGGAGCTCCAGCGCGTTATGCACAGTGGGTTATGAATTTTTGTTAACCTGTCGATGGGAGAAATTTTAATTACGACGTGCGCACACCCAACTGTATAGATTTTTTTGAGGGGGGGGGGGGGGGGGAGGGGAGGGTCAAGGCAAAGTTTACTCCGTGAGTTGAATGAAACGCGACACAGGAGTTTCTGTCGAAAATACTTCATGAACTTCATGCAATTTAAAGACCTGGCAAACTCGTACCAGAAGTTAACCAGCTTATTAATTTCTGCTCTTACATAATTTCTGAGCCTTACTCCAAAACGAAAATATGTTTTCAAATTGGCTGATTTTCAGATCTTCACGAGCTCGCCTTCATAAATAAGCTGATTGATTGATCAAAATGAGCTGATAGGAATATTTTGCTGTGAGTTTTTTTATCGCAGCAAGACCGTGTTTCTTTTACAGTAACTAAGAGAAATTCGTACAGTGTGAGCCACAAGTCAACAAAACAGAAAACCTTGAACAATGTTGCCTTTTTTAGCCGCTTTTCAGTGTAACGTGCATGCGGGTGTCTCTCGAGTTTCGACATCCCTCTCTCGTAATGGTCTTTCGACATGCTGAAAAAACAAGGATCGAGATCCACCAAGCACATAGCGGTGTTTGTCTCTGGATTCAAAGCATGCCAAGATAAATGAAATTAACTGAATGATTATAAAATAGTCAGTAGAATTCATAAGATGTGATAATAAGGTCTCATATGATAGTAATCGTAGGAATGGGATTTTGGGTTCTATTTTAGAAAAAAATATGTCTCTTATAGGAGAATAGCTAGGGCAATCTAAAAACAAGTGAGTTTCATCTTCAATTTTGTTGCAATTGCAGAGGCTACATAACTTCTTATCACGAGACATTTTGTCGTATCTACCTGTATTGACCCTAAGTTTGTTACAGCTAATTCTTAGTTTTACGAATGCTTTCCTAAAAGGGTTCCTGCTTAGGTCCTTTTGTTAAATCTAGGTAGACAGAAGGCCTATGATAATTTTTTTTATTATGTAATACAAACTTAGTTTCTGTGAATGTTGAAGGGTTTGGTTCAAATAAGAGATGCATTTCTTTTTCATGAGATCAATATATTGTTTGATTTTACAATCATTGAATGAATTACAGTTAAAGTAATATAAATTATAGTATTCAGTCATTTTCATGACTCTGGAGTAGGGAGGAGGAGGAGGAGGAGATATTTTTGCATTTTCAGCCGATTTCTCTCCTGATGTATCACGTCACTGAGAAATATCTCGGCGGAGTGGAATACTATCAAGCGAAAAATTCGTCAGTGTTTACATTCAACAACCGAAAAATGGTGAATTATTTGGGAATCATTGGGATTCTTTTAATAAGCACAATTCGCAAAAAGTTACTGTTGCCACACTGGTATTTAGCATGGTTAATCTTTTGTTCTGTGCTAAAAGCACTATGCATGAATTACGTAACAGAGACGTTCCTATTGGTTACTTGCCCAGTAAACAACTATTGTTTTTTCACGGTCAACGTCAAAAAGTGTGAATAAACAAAGAACTTTGTCCAGCCATTCTACTCTATTCACTTGCCCTTAGCAACCATTCAATTGTTACTGCGCACGCTCGGTTGCTTGGCACCGCTATGTCGCACTTTCAAGTCCTTCCCCCACCCTACTCTAAAGTAAAAACTATTTTGACCCTCACAATGAAGATCAATCGATAATTTTAAAGCTTGTTCCACTATAGAGTTTTCATCCTTTTTTTGGAGATAATTTGGATAACTAAGTACATTTTTATATAGACTCTTGGTTTTATGCCATCGTAACTTGATTAAAAACATGAAACAAACAGCGGTAATAAACATTGTGAAAAATCGCATTTTACTAACTTGACGTTTCGTATGCTATGCAACATACATTTTCAATTCAAGAGCTACAACCCTCATTAAATGCCAACGTTGGCAGTGAGAGGTTGTTGCTCTTTTAACCTAAGCGATAATATTAAGTTACTGCTGTAGATCAATTGTCTCAGTCTAGGTTCCAGACCCTTTTCATAACAATATATAATAGTCGTCAAAATTTTGTAACGGTCATACTTTTGAAAATGTATGTTGCATAGCATACGAAACGTCAAGTTAGTAAAATGCGATTTTTCACAATGTTTATTACCGCTGTTTGTTTCATGTTTTTAAGTACATTTTTATTTATATCAAGCTACTGAAGCGAATCCTGCGATCTGATTGGCAAATCGAGCTGTTGGCTACCATGTAATAATGTAATTGGATAGCTAAAGACTTTGCAAGATGCTCACGATCGAAAGTTCTTGTTGATGGCCAACTTAGGGCGACTGCTTAACAGATGGTGTCCTATAGAATTGCTTGCATTAACAGCTCTAGACCTATAACTTGCCAGTCAGGGCGCGTTCGTTAGCGAATATTCTGGAATATATTCCGGCTATTCTGCTCCTGGGAGCAGAATAGCCGGAATAGAAATCCAAGTATTCCGGAATAGGAAAAGCTGCCAAACGAACGCCAACTTGCATTATTCCAATTGTTCTTATTCCGGATTGATCCCAAACGAACGCGCCCTCAATTATAACAGAACCGCACCCTTTCCTAACTTCATTTTATCGATAATTGTACTTCGTAATGCTTAGCCCAAGAAATGATTTAGCACAAGCAAACCCTGCAATGTCAATCAACTAAATACCTTCCTCCCACTTATTAGAAACTCAAATTGTTTAGGCGACAAGATAGCTCGGGCTATTGCATTTTTTTCTTAAATCATCTAAGAGGAAAGCGGTTGGTTAATTACCCAATGATTATTTTTTAGATTAACTAATACAACAATGTGTCTTTGTTTTTCACTACCCTGACAGCACTGCTTGATCAGTGTGGTGTAAAGTTGTCCAAAAGAATCGTGGGTGGACAACATGCCAGCCCGGGGGAGTGGCGTTGGCACGCGGAAATCTATATTTCATATTACGGCCACGTGTGCAGCGGTTCCCTTGTGACTCCACAGTGGGTGATCACCGCTAAACATTGCATTGACGACTTTGAGCCTTGGCAAATCACTGTAAAGTGAGTAGCATTTTAAGGGCTTATTGTAAACTGTCCTTTTGCCATCCCAATGACTAACATGTCTCGCTATGATAGAAAAAATATCAAACTTGAAAGAGCCGTTGTCGCTGTCATCATCATCATCATCATCATCGTCATCATCGTCATCATCATCATCACCATCATCATCATCATCATCATCATCATCATCATCATCATCATCGTTATCATCATCATCATAACTGTTACTCAGTGTCCGTAAACTTAGGGAAGCTGTATTTTATGTAATGTGTGTGTTTTCTATAAAAACAGTCATTATCAACATCAATGTTCTCTACCAATATTTCCACTCTATCAGACTTGGCGAACACACTCGTTCTAAAGAAGGGGGAAAAAAGCAATCCCATTCAATCAGTTTAAAGGCCTGGTACAATGACTATGACTTGGCATTGTTAAAATTGCAAAAGCCCGCTACTATAAACAGTCACGTGGGTACCATCTGCTTGCCCGAGGCCACCAATTCCCTGCCGGTCGGAACAGTCCTCTGGCAAACTGGCTGGGGTAGGATTTCCCACGGAGGCCGGTTTCCCGACGTGTTAAAAGAGTTGGAGGTTGTCATCAAAGAACAGGTAGGCATCCTGCTATGGTATTTGAAAACCGCAATGACCGTGAACAAAATCAGCTTCTAAACACGTTTTTTCCTGGTTTGTTTTGTCTACGAATCGAAGAATTCAATAAGGACTGGAATAATGGGACTGAGATATAACAGTTACATGTTATCCCGTGCGGGAGGGGGAGGGGAGGGGAGGGGTGAGATTCTCAGGTATATTAGTCATATGGAGATGCGAAGATTCTCTTTGAGTTTGAAATTTTGCGATCTGGACACTTTTCCTGAATTTGAAATTTTGTGGCTACTTTGTCTGGTGAAAGATTTTGGTAGGGTAATGATCCAGGCTTCTCATTTTCATATCAAAAAATTGTATCAGTTCCATTTACATGAATTCGGCACATTTACTTTGCAAAAATGACTCTTAGCCAAACGAGAATAAGAGTCACCGAGAGTTGAAGGAGAAGAGTTCAGTTGCACGAGACTTTAATTCCGCTCTCAGCAAGCGTGGGACAAATTCGATGAGAGCACACGGGAATCACCGAGAATGCATGAGAGTTTCAGGCTAAATTATTGTCTAATATGTTTTTGGATTGTCTTTCCCCTGTCTTGGTCTCTCCAACTCCTCTTTCCGGGCCCTTTTGATCCACCATGATAGCTGCTATCACGCCCGGGTGTCACGGTACTAGAGGATGAACAGTAAATTAACAAACAACATACATCAAACATGTCATTTGGTCAGAAAGAAATTACAATGCATAAGTGATTTACTCGCCACAGAGGTTTTCTCAGTTTCGTCTTGCTTCTAAACTCAAGTGAAAGTAAGTCTTGAGGCGGCGAAAAGTGAAACGCGCACGAAACAGCGAAAACTCGGCTTTTTGTAGCCTCCCACGCAGTCGTTTCTAGGGCAGTGCAACTCGATCTCCACTGAAAAATACTGCGTGGGAGGCAAGGCTCTTGGTAACTCGTTTGTCGCTGCTTCACGGCTCAAGTTCACTTGGAACATCTGTCATGAAAATAATTGCCAATCGATATCAATTAACCAATTTCATCGATTGATATCAATTTATCGATTGAATTTCTGAAAGATCATCGATGTCATCGATTGGTAACGCCGGTTTGAATTTAACAAATGATTTCGACTGAGTCGCTCTAGTGACTAATATACACCCCCTCACCACCCCCAAGCACGGTGATCAGGTTTAAAGAAGCTATTCCACTAAAGGAATACTCAAATGTAATGTTGGGATCGATGCAGTGGATATAAAGTAAGTTTGATGAAGAAAAGGGAGCGCAATTCCCTTTAACAATCTCCATCACGTCGAAGAACTCTCCACTCGAATACACTCTTTTTTTATAAGAACGCGTAAAATTTGGCTGAACCTGAGGATGTTCTTATTTTAGCCCGCACATTTTCTTAAATTTTGTGGCAAATCTCAGCAAAGAGTGTATGCTTTGGCTAGGCGCGAAAAGAATGCCGGTGAAACGTCCTCCTTTGGCATGCAAGACACTCTCATGTAGTACCTCTCTACTGGCCCAGGATTATAATTGGGTTCCGGCAAATTTAATGAGGGGGAGGGGGGGGGGGGGGGGGGTGGGGGGGGAGTGGAAGGTGGTGACCTTGCGATGGACTAGCATCCCATCCAGGGAAGTAGAAATACTCCAAGTCACTTAATGCAACTGAAATCGGTATAAACGCTGGCCACTTAGACCAGAATGATAATAATAATAATAATAATAATAATAATAATAATAATAACGAATTTTTAAACAGGATGGCCCTTCAGTACATGCGTACTGTTATCAAAGGGGTCCTGTAAAAAGAAAAATATATATAACAATATAAAAATAAAAATACATCATATAAAAGGATAAAAGGTAAAAAGTTAAAAATCTATTAAATTATACTTACTTAACCTATAAAAATAATTCGTTTAAAGACTGCCTAAATAAAACCCTACTGCTAGTTTGTCTAGTTTTTAAAGGTAAAGAATTAAAAATATTTGCACCAGAGAAATAAAAACTTTTTCGTGCAAATTCAAGTTTCACTTTAGGTAGAACAACAGTGGCTCTACAGTTCCTCGTATCACGATTATGCGTTAAAAAATTAAAATAGTTTTTAAAAGGGGTGCAAACGTTGCCTTGTAGGCAGTCAAAAACAAAATTACAGGCTTTTCTCATTAGAGTGTTCTCGACTGTGGGTAGGCGGAGTACACAAGTAAGACATGTAGGATTTGGCAGAATGGTCCTGTGACTTCGTTGTTCCAGGTCTCTGATTTTGCGCTTGCGTGTTTCTGACCAACCAAGCGTACTTTGACCACAGTAAGTGAAAATGGGCATGATCATTGTCCTGTAGATGCGTTCAGCGCTAAAGACATCAATGTTAGAACGGATTCGTCGTAATAAATTTACTCTCCCAGCTGCTTTTTTGTACGTTTTTAAAAAGTGCGTGTCAAGATTTAGTGTGGGATCTAAATGAACGCCGAGGTATTTGTAGGTTGTTGTCGTGTTTATGCGGCATCCGTTTACCGTCAAGTTTAATTCTTTGCCATCGAAACAATTTAATCTTTTCGCTGTTCCAAACAACATAACTTCAGTTTTTCCTTTTTTAAGATTGATGACAAGTTCATTGTCTCTAAACCAGTCAGCGAGACTTTTGATGTCTTCACCGAGATTGTGTTGTATAGCATCCAAGTCTTTCGAGGAGGTGAAAATAACTGTGTCGTCTGCGTAGGTGATAATTTTGGAGTAACGAAGCGGCTGATGAACGTCATTAAAGTGAATCAAGAACAATAGCGGACCTAGAATACTTCCTTGGGGAACACCTGTGAAAACAGGATTAGGTTCAGACAGCACTCCTTTAAATTGGACGAGCTGCTTCCGGAGAAACAGATAATCCGTAAACCAGTTCAGTTCATTGTCCTGTATGCCATAACAAGACAGTTTTTCTAATAAAACTGAGTGGCTGATGGTGTCAAACGCCTTTGTTAAGTCAATGAACACAGCTCCTGTAGCTTTCCCGCCATCTGCTTCTTTCCGGATTAAGTCTGTAAACAGAGTCACCGCCAATTCAGTTGAGCGATTAGATCTAAAACCAAACTGGTGTTCGGAAATAAGGCCGTTGCGATCGAGATGTGTCACTACTTGCTTATAAACAGCTCTCTCCAAAATCTTTGACAGAGTAGGGAGAATTGAAATTGGTCTGTAGTTGTCTATTTCTGCCGTAGAACCAGACTTGAACAGAGGAATCACCTTGGCCACTTTCCAATCGGTTGGAACAACTCCAGTTGCGAGGGATAAGTTAATGATAAAAGTTAAAGGCTTTGTGATGACTTCTGCGGCATCTTTAAGTAATCCAGGGGGCAGATTATCTAGACCAGTCGCTTTCTTTCGTTTAAGTTTTTTCAGCTCCCTCAGAATATCTGCTTCTTTCACAGCTCTGAAAAGGAATTTCTCTTTGCTAAGAGGGGGTTTCGTTCCGTTTTTGCACCAAACAAAGTCACGAAGCAAAAACGACTTTCTTTTCAAATTGATGGCAGCGTTAGTGAAAAAGTCACAAAAACCGTTTGAGATGAATTTCTTATCGGTAGACTTCGTTCCATTTATCTGAAACGCTGATCCTTGTTCTGATGGTAGTTTCGTTGGATACAGCTTTTTAATGGCACACCAGAATTTATCAGGAGAGTCGGCACTATCTCTTAGAATATCTTGATGATATTTGCTCTTGCATTTTTTAATAAGGCCTGTTACTCTGTTACGCTGTCGCTTGTACGATGACCAGTCCAATTCACAGTTAGTCCTGCGAGCTTTCCTAAGTAAACCATCCCTCAAGTTCATCTCCCGTTTGACCTCTTGAGTCAACCATGGGCAGAGTCTCCCTTTGACCTTCTTTTCAATGAGCGGCGCATGTTTGTCGATACACTGTTGTAAAATGTTCTTTAAAACACTCCAGGCAGTGTTGACACAGGACGATGAAAAGACTTGCACAAAGTTCATGGAATTTAGCTCTTCGCAAAATAATTTCGCATCGTAGTTTGCAAAATTTCGGCAGGTAATGATTCTAGGATGATGTTTCACATTGTTTACTTTGCGAGAACAGCAGATCAATTCATGATCGCTCAAGCCAGCAGGGATTACTTTCACATGGTTGATTTTCTCGGGTTCGTTGCTGCAAATGATGTCAATCAAAGTCTTGGATTCGCGCGTAATTCTCGTGGGGGTTGAAATAAGCTGTTTTAGTCCAACGGAGGCCAGAATTGATTTAATTTCTTTGTGATCCGCTGGCACCAAATAATTGCAGTTAATGTCACCAGTAAGAATACATTCTTTGTCTTCTGATGACACTGTCGAAAGCATCGATTCAAATTTGCAATTGAAATCCGCACAGAGATGTTTTGAAGAATCTGGAGGGCGGTAAATAATTCCGATAAGAAAACTTTTAGTTTTTGGATATAAAATCTCGATCCAGATGCATTCGATGTCATCAGCTTCTAGATCTGTTCGTCTTTGGTAGGGAACAGATGAAGGGATGTAAACCCCAACACCTCCACCTTGACCTGAAGTTCTTGCCTTCCCGATGTATGCGTATCCTTCAATCTGTGCTTGAACCTCGTCATCGGCGGATAGATGAGTTTCACTTAGCGATAAAATGTGAAGATTCTTTAAGCCATCCAAAATTTGACAGATACTATGCTTGTTTGTTAACAGTCCTCTGATGTTTTGATGCAGAATTTTAAGGCCTTTCCTCGAGGAAAATTCGTTGAGATCGGGGATATCATATTGCTGTAGGACTTCCGGCCGCATTTGATCGGATTTGTCTTGCCCGTCGCTGTTGGAAAGGTAGCACAAATTGCAGAGAGATTCACTGAAATCCGAGCCATAGCATCTCAAATGAAAAATCTTGAGGCATGATGTGCAAGACGCCCTGCTTTGATTTTTCCTCACAGTTTTTGCGCACAGGCCGCATTTGACCGTAGGTACTGCACAGGTTTCGTTCGACCGACCCAACGAGCAAGGATAGTTCTTCGCTGGTCCTGGGTTTTGCTGTATATCACCCGCTAAGAGCACAAAGTAGGTTGCAGAAAGAGTGACGTTAGCGAGCTTCAAACCGGCCATGCATTTTAAAGATGGAGGCAGGAGAGCGAAACGTGTAAACCGCCGAGTTGGGCCAGAATTTCGTGTTGGATAGTGTTTAACATCCAAGCTTTTCGCTACTACAATGCTGCAGACTTTTTTATCCAAACCACTGTTGCCATTTGGAGAGTTGAGGACAACGGTGAAAAGCAGCCAGGTCAGAAATATCACGGAGCAACGACGGACCGCCATATTGGCCGCCATATTTAACCCAACTACAGCCTCAGTCAGAAAAAAATTAACGCATTTTATCAGTAACTGCCGTGGAGAAAGCGTTGGTTGTTCGTACACTGGAACTTCTTGTTTAAAGTGTTGACTCTAAGATGCTGACTCTACCTTCTCTCTGGGCGCAAAGAGTTCATTTAAACACATGTGAAATTTGTCGTTTTGTATCTTATGTACGGTTTGTTATACAAAGATCTCAAATCGTGTCATGACTGTCATTTTTTTCAATTTTCTTCTTTCTTTTCAGTATGGTTATAAATTCTATACCGATGCTACAACAGTAGGACACGGATCTTGCCGAGGCGACTCAGGTGGACCAGTGGTGCAGGAACGAAACGGCCGGTGGTATTTAGAGGGAGTACATGTCACAGGGCGTCCAACCTGTGCTCAGCCTGGCGGTTACTACGATGGGAAGATGGCTGTTCGATACTTTGCCAAGTCGATCAAAAATTACATCAAAAATAACTGATAATGTAGAGTGTATCAGAAAACTATTTTAACGTCCTGGATTATTAAAGAGAATCTGATACTCATCAATTGAATTCTCATTTATTTATTTACTTTTCAACTGTTATTAAAAAAAACTGCAGTTGCCGTAATGCGAACTGAATGACGTGACCGAAATGAATAGATCGTGTTCGTGATGAATGGCTTACCAAACTCAATTGCTCATCGTAAATTGAATGGCACAATTTCGAACTTAATGAATTACTACCATTCTGAAAGAAACAGTTCAAACTGAAAGGCTTACAGTTAACTGACTCTTATTATATAAATGCTAAGGTTTACCCACTGGAAAGCCGCAATGTAGATTTTGGTTCTCGAGCCGATGTAAATCAATGAAATTGCGCGTATCGCTTTTTTTCACTTGTGTGAAAAATGATACGTCCCAATCAGAAGCCGCGTATCGTGATTTTTGATGTGTGAGCAGCAGACAGACCCACCCCACCCCCAGACCTACTGCAGTTTCAGATCATTTAATCTTCCGACGATCATACACCTAACGACATCGAACTTATCCCACTAGAAGTCATACATTCATCTCGTGACGCTATACGCAAAGCCAGGGAAGCGTATCTTATCGAAAGGGGTCAAACCCTTGAACCCAAAGGTATAAACAAACGGGAAGAAATGTAATATGCTCCCCGGGTATACAATGTACTTTATCTATTACCGTTTATAGGTGCACCTTATCTTGTTTACTACGACTAGTTCGTTTATCCGTTGGTTTAGTTTCAACGGTTATTTTTTGAATTGTAATCTTGTTATCTTTTGTCTTGGTTGTTTAAATTGTAGCGTTTTTTCTTCAGTTGCTCATTCCCTGAAGAAGTCAGGCCGCGCCTGACGAAATATTGGAAATACAATAGTTCAATCCAACCGTACGGTCAGTTTTTCTGTTTTTCAGTTACTCGAGTTTAACAAGTTGAAGCTTTTCATTCAAGGCTGATTGGCAGCGTTTCGCACACAAGGTATCTCTTGGCGTAGCTTAGTAAAAAGCTGTTTTTTTTTTCAATTGTAATTCCAACGTTTACCTTGAAACTTTCTCGGAATCCCTAGGACGTCATAAGTGGAAAGCCCACGATTCTTCGGAAGAATCATAATACGTCGAAACTTGCTTGAACCGGAACATACAAGAAATAAACGGCACGCAATGCATGCAGAAGCGATGATGTTTAAGGAATGCAAAGTACGAAATGAGAATGGGGTTAGGAGGGGCTGGGGGGTTGTTGGGGTAGGACTTTCTAAAAGGCCTTTGTAAACCTGCCCATATGTAGCAACATTTAATCATTGTTGAAATACGTTTGATTTAAATCCTATTATCGGAGAATTTGAACTTTTCCATTAAATTTCATTTGATCTTCCTTTCAATTTATTTGAGATCATAACATTTTGATTTAATCTTGTTGTTTTCTTTTTGAAGTTAGCTCAAAATTATATTTAAACTCAAATTTCATTTAAAGTCTGGTAAAGAACTTCCTTTGAACTTTCAAATTTTATTTACTCTTCTTTCAATTTCAAATTTAATCTTCGGTTTTCAACAATGATTAAAGATTGCTACATGCAAGCAGGCATACTTTGTTCAGTGATGGTGTGAGACGCTGTTTATGAGCATGCAACTGTATGCCATTGCACATGCTAAGCTTAATTGAAAACCAATCAAGGTGGTCGCAGGAAAAATCAAACTTATTTTTAGGAAAGCTTATAGTTACAGTTTAGGTATTTTAATAATTTATTCATATGCTGGGCAAATAATTGTCTTATAAAATATAAATGTTTTCTATTTTATCTCGATTGCAGTTCTGGATACACTGTATGAGAATTCGAGAACAAAATGAGCCTCTATAGTCTAAGAGCCTGATAATTGAGGTTGCAAATTTCTGCATTTAGTGAGGGAAAAGGTCGATTAGACTCCGATCAGTGATTAAATGTTTTGTTAAGATATTTTTTCACAGCATTTCTCAGCAGTGGTTAACGAAATGCTAAGCTTAATTGAAAACCTATCCACCGTGAGAAAAACAGAGAACTTCACAAATTCAGAAACAGGGTTCTTCCCACACTCATGACAAATGAACATTTCATGTTTATGAAAATAAATGTTAATATTTCTTTTAACCAGATACACCTAAGGTTCAAGTTTGTATGAAAAGTACTCAATAAAGTTTCATTATTATTATTATTATTGTTAATAAAGAACACAGTAGCTTAAACATGCAATTCCTAACTCTTCTTACCTTTTATGTTTTAAGAAAACGACGAGGAGATCGTGTCTTATCTTGTCGTTTTGAATACTGATAACAATGTTCTTTGGAACAACAGGGAGTGGCTAACGTAATTTAGAAATCAACAACCTGTGAAGCAGAACGAAACTACAAAATTTCCATCACAAATGGGCTGGCTGAATTAATGATAATTGACACAAAGAAAGAACAGATTGAAAAACACTGAAACAGTATCTCAGTATTTGAGGTTTGGTTTATTTGATTATTTTATACAAATTTTGTTTTTCCTTAAGTGTTTCCCATGAGATAATTTCAGTTCAACTGTGTCAGGATTTCAGAAAATTAATTTTGGACTTTTTCTACGTGCCTAAGTAAGGTTACTAACATAATCAAAACTTTGCGTCTCTGTGCCTTAATTGAAATAAAACTTTCATTTGTTGATCCGGCATGTTGTGATAATGTTACCTCCCCGCTGTGTGCTTTCTCTCAGCCTTTTTCGTTTCTTCGTCAGTAAACTTTATTGGTTACCTATAGGAGATCGTATAGTTTTTACCTGCTTGACGGGCTTGAACCATCATTATCTGATCTGTCTGATCTGGTGGAAAAATATGTCAGCCGGGGCAACTTTAGATCGACTAATTGCCATTGTTCGGTTGACCGTTAATTAAATGATTTGCGTAACTGTGGCTTCATTATCATTTTCAGTTGCCCCGCCATAACTGTGGAATGCTTTGCCTCAGTACATTCGATCTTGAAGTGGTATAAGAAATTTTAAGGACGTTCGCGCTAATTGTTTTTGCGCATCCTTACTGCGCACGTAATTCATGTCGCAACGTCACGCCACGTCATGCATCGAGCGTGCGCGCTGAGAAATCTTTTCAAACAAATATAGCACAGATAGCCGTTGCGTTAACTTCGCTCGTAGTTTACTTTCTCAAATGGTCGGTGACCCCAACTGTTTTTTTGATAGGCAGCTTTGCTTTTTTATTCTCAACAGATTGTTAAAAAATGAACAAAAAGTCAATGTGGGAAGTTTAAAAATTTCTATTTTTTCCGCCCACGCGGCATCGAATCTTGCCCATCTTTCCACTGCCAGGCGAGTGCAAAGTTGATCACCAAATGGTTAGATTTTCTTACGGAACATAACCAGTTGAATCGATTTACTTAATAGATCCACTTAAACAATATTAAAACAAGAAAATTGCATTTCATGGATATATTCGCGATATTTTTGGACAAACAAACACTGTCGCATGGTCAGAAACGAAGGCCAATTTTTAAGATCTTAGGGTGATCTTTCGGACATCGAATTCGGTGACCCCCCAATTGTTTTACATTTCTGACATGAGTAACCCATAAACTCACAGTGGTGAAAGTTTTAGAAAAAAGTCAATGTTAGAAGATTTTCGCGCGAACGTCCTTAAGAGCAACCTTAAGACTTAGCTTTTTAGTTCGGTAGTTTTTCTAACTTATTGTTATGCAGAACATTTAATTGTTCAATAAATAAGATATAAACGTTTTCTATTTTGTCGCAATTGCAGTATTCGTGCGTCAATGGCTTTTCATTAGTTTTGGAGCTGAGAATACGAGAATGAGCCTCTATCACCTGCGAGCCTGATAAATGCGGTTGCAAATAAGCCTTTTCTGCATTTAGTGAGAGAAAAGGTCGATTAGACTACGATCGGTGATTAATTGTTTTGTTAAGATGTTTTCTCACAGCATTCCTCAGCAGTGGTTAACTGCATACTAGCTTAATTGAAAGCCAATCCCGCTGTGAGAAAAACAGAGAACATTACGAATTGCGAAAGTGTATTTTTACTGGTAAAATAAACCTTAAGTCAAGTGGGACAATCCACCACGGAGATACTTATTCGGTATTTTCAGTATATCAGTTATTTCTTTGCGTTAAATTATCGCAAATTCAGCAAGGCCATTTGTTATGGAAATGTTGTAGTTTCGTGCTGCTTCACGGGTTCGCGATCTCTAAGCAACGTTTGCCACTCCCGTGTTGTTCCAAAGAACATTGTTGTCAGTATTCAAAACGACAAGATAAGACGCGTTCTTCTCGTTGTGTTGACAGTCGTCTCTGTTTCTTGTGCAGCGGTTACCTTTTCCGTCCAAGCGATACATACATGTACGAGGTAAGAAGATGCTACTGGGTCTTTAAAGTAAAAGATGTCAGAAAATTAGCGCGCCTGTTGTAAATTTTTGACTATTTCCATGCGCGTATGTAAGGTTTCTAACATATTCAAAATTTTGCGCTTTCATTAGTTGATCCGGCTTGAAAGAAACCAAAGAAGCGTCACTTTCTTCGCCTGCATGGCAATAAATCTGAAAAATAGTCTAATATGTCTATATATATAAAATATGTGTCTTCTATTTTATCTCAATTGCAATATTCCAGTGTTATGCTTATTACTTCATTTATTTTTTTTCTTTTTGTAAAATGTTAAGGGGTAAATAAAGTTGTTGCTGTTTTGGAGCTGAGAATTCGAGAACTCACACAATCAAAAAAACAGTGAAGGTCGCAATTTCGGGAAAACATGCCGTTTGTTAATTTTGCTTTGCAGTTTACTCTCCTAATCAAAGGTCCCGATGAGCCCACAACCATTGGTATCAGGTGAATGAAATATATGTGTAGGATTCGCGGATTGAACCATGGATGATTTGCATTAAACCAGGACAACAACGAACGACGCCATTACAGAATCGTGCACTTTTAATCATCAACCTCCAGTGTGCATGCTGGGTAATTATAAACATGCGGGGGGGGGGGGGGGGTGGGGTGAGGAGTGTAAGACTTGACATACACTACATTCCTTCCTTCTTCGAATAACTCGTTGTGTTGGAAGGCACCAAAAACAGAATAAAACCTTACCAACTTTAAACACATGCAAATGTCTCTAAATTTCTTTTTCAAATCCTAACAAAGCCTGAATATTTTAAGCTGACATAAGTACAAATGTAACACAACAACTTATAGTTCCAGTGCAGTTCAAGGTTCCAGTTCACATCTGGATCTAAGGGTTCTACCCTGGGGCCAACTGAACGCAGCCTAGAACATAATCTTGAAATTTAGAGGGTACTCTCTTCACTGTTGATGGGCGAAAGGTAGTAGCATCACTTTGTCCAATGACATGTTTGTATTCTACTGGTTTGTATTCACTTGTTGTTCCAGAAGTAACAAGTTCACTACACACTTGGCTTGGTGAGGTTTGTGTCGCTCTCTGAGCCTCTGAAACATCTGATGACTTACTGGTGGCTGGTAATACATCATCATCACGCTCTAGATACTTTTTCACATGGGTTACATTCCGACGGTTCTGTACACCATCAGCCTCGACAAGAACGCTATTGCCATTCTTCTGAACCCCTGTAAAGGGAGACTGTTTGAATGGTGTTGACAGTTTGTTTTCTTTCTCGTGTCTAAGTAACACCTTATCACTTTATAGAATCTCCCTTACACATGCATTTCTTCTGCTGTCTGCATACACCTTCCCTTTCTCTTTCCGCACACTGTCACGATCTCTGACTTCATCTTCAATACTGAACTATAGGAGGAAGGAAAGTTTGGTTCTGATGCGTCTTCCAAACAACAGTTCTGCTGGGCTAACCCTCGTTGTAGAATGTGGTGCACTACGATACATCACTAAGAAGTTGTCCATCTCTAATTTCCAGTTGCGACCCTCTGCTTGAGCAATGCACAGGCGCTTCAGGACACTGCGGTTTTGTCTTTCGATTTCACCGTTGGCCTGTGGCCATAAGGGTGTGGTTTTCCTGTGTTAAATTCCGTTCTCCTCCAAGTATTTCTCGAAATAGTCACTGACAAACTGCTGTCCATTGTCAGTCCTTAGAGACAAAGGAAGGCCGTGAGTGACAAAAAATCTTGGACAGCATTGATACAATCTTCTCGGAGGTAGTCGATTTGGTAAATTCCATCTCGAAGAATCGGCCGCAGTAGTCCACCACAACAAAGACATAATCACCGGAAGGCAGTGGACCCAACAAGTCAGCCGCTAGGTGTTGCCATGATGCAGAAGGCAACCCTGTACGTGACATCGGCTCAGGTTTAGATGGTTGTGTAACTAACTGACGGCCATGACAGGTCTTACAAGCTTTCTTCGCTTCTTTGTCAATGTCTGGCCACCACACTTTGGTTCGCAAACGTTGCTTCACTGCTACAGTCCCTGGATGACCTTCATGTGCCAACTTTAGTACTTGACCACGCCGTTGCTTTGGTACCACAATTCGAGTTCCACGAAGAACTAGCTTTCCAATTGCACTTAATTCGCCTCGCACTGGTAGGTACTCTTTGAATTCTATGGCATGCCACTTTCCATTCAAGAGACATTCTCGTACACTTTTCAGCTCTGGTCATGTTCTGATGCTCTCTCAATTTCACAAGTTGTCAAGGCAACAGGCGTTGATTCTTGACCTACCAACTTCACATACTCCTCTGTTTGGTCTTCGTCTCTTGACGGCGGTACTGGATGCAGGAGGCTTGACAAGGAATCTGCAATATTCTGGGGACCTGGAACGTATTTTACGCTAAATCTGTAAGTTTGCATTCTGAGAAGCCATCGCTCGATCCAAGCACAAGTCTTGGATTTTTGGAGAAAATACGTTCCAGAGGTTTGTGGTCAGTTATTAGTTCAAATTCAGCACCATACAAATAGGCATGAAATCTTTCGCAGGACCACACTATTGCCAAAGCCTCTTTCTCCGTTTGAGAATACCGGAGCTTCGGCTTGCATAGCTAATAACTCGTTGCTCTACTTCTTGCTGTTGCACTAGTACAGCTCCTAATCCTACAGGGCTTGCGTCTGCGATCACCTTAGCTGGAGCATTCTTATCAAAGTATCCAAGTGTCTCTGCACTGGACAGTCGCTTCTTTAACTCGTCAAATGATTATAAACATGGGGGGTAGGGAGGGTAAGGCATAACATACACTTCACAAATAGATTCCATTTTGCCGTGCGTCTGTTTAGTTATAGATCACAGATGACGTCAAAATGTGGTAAGAACAAAAAAGTGGCCCACGAGCCGCTAGGCGAGTGGGTCACTGATGTTCTTACCACATTTTGACGTCTTCTGTGATCTAGAACTGAACAGACGCACCGCAAAATGGAATCTATTTGTTTTATACAATAACAAGTCTTTTGTACACTTCAGCATCGCTAAAGCTCCGCTACTGGTGAGCCTAGGTTGTTTTTATATTAAGATGGTGTTCTGTAATCACGAAGCGCTGTTAAACCGATTTTAAAATACGCAATGTGAAGGAAAAATAAAATGTCAACGAAAGAAACTGACCATTATTCCATTTGTACTATGTAAGCTTTAACTTAGTTAAGCGTTCAACGGCGTACAACTGCCATTCATGGATTTCCCGTAGCAGATTCAAACTACTCGAGCATCGGACAAACGCGGCAGTTACAGCTTTCGATATTTTTTTAAATCAGTCACTGTCTACTTCAAGCTTGTTTAGCCAGTTAAATGTCTCGAAATTGTTAAAAAGTGGCAAAAGAGTGAGGGAAAATCCACAATGTTGAAAACACTAGCAACGAACCGTATTTATCACGATACAATGTAGAAAAGATTGATTTGAATATTTTAGCATAAATTGCGAACGCTGAATTTGTAACGCACTTTTTCGTCGGTCCTAACGCCTTCTTTAAGGATAAATTTGGACGTGTTCCAGTAAATCAACGTTAATAAAACTTGTGTTGTGAAAGTTTTACGAAAATCGTTGGAGTTTAACTGATATCTAGTTTTCTGTTTATCGTTACCATGGAAATATCGATTTTTCTTAAAAAAAATATTGTATCAAACTTCAATCCATTTCCAATAATTGGTGTAAATTTCACATCGATCCGAGTCCGGGAAGTTTGCTAAACTGCCAAATGAAAATGTTTGGTATGGTCCAGAAAAAACTGTAGAGAGACACCTTCAGCCCAGAATCATCAAAAAGCGCGAATTTTGGCACCGTTTGTACTCGTCGTATTAAAAGCGACCACAAGGTAGCCTCTCTATGGATCGTCGCACTTCTTTTGCAAATCTTCGATTTTTTCAGCAGATGTTCGTTTTATGGGTTAAAATCACTGCGCGACAGTGTAGTCAGTGTGCTCTTCAGCAACAAATTGAGCCAAATTGCATACGTAACTGTTTAAATTCACGAAAAGCAATATAAACAGTTGTTCAAACAAAAATGTAACGACCAGTTTTATGGCTATTGGACGCTTATTTGCCTCTACTCGTAAACTCGGCAAATATCTCGGTTAAAAGCGTAAGCTCTTGACGGGTGAGCGGACAACATGGTTCGGCAAACAATACGATCCGTTTCGTAGCGGGAATAATAACTCGGTAAAGACACGGGCTTTAGTGGCAGCTACCCTATATAATGCAGGGTAACAAAGGTCGTAAATTTAACTTGGACTTTCCACTTTTTGGGCTCTTAAGAGTCCTTTAAAGTTGTACTTTAAACTGTTTTTAAAATTGCCACTTTTAGGCGTACTCAAAAGTGCCACTTTTAACAGTACTTAAAAGTGCTGCTTTTAACAGTTCTTACAAGTTCCACTTTTAAGAGCCCTCACTGAAAGTGCCACTTTTTCGATGTAAATTTACGACTTTTGGTCTCCCGTATTAGTGAGTTTTACATAGAGGGCGCGCCCTAGATGCTGATAATGATCGTCTTTAAGGTAAACACTAAGGTAATCGATTAGCAACAGTTTGCGCGTTCGGCTTATATACTTGTCTTTCACTATTGATTTCTAATACAAAACATGTTACAAACGAGATCTATTGAACATGAAAAAAGTTACTTTTCCATGCGGAAGATTATTGTAGTTTTCAATTAAAAATCCAGATTAACTTTTGAATGTTAGTACTTTTTCTAAGTTTAAATTATGCTTTATCCGAGGCGAAGCTGTGGCGAGCTTAGTTGCTTACAATATTCAAAATGATTATCCTCAAACCTTGAGTTGAACGTGTCAGGAATAAATTACTGGTACGATGTGTAAATTAAAAGATAAGTATTCTTTAGAATTCTGTTTGTATAGGGACAGATGGTAACACTTTTGGTTTGATTTGAAAATCGTAAACAACTTAGTATTAAAATATGGAAGTGGGTTGGATCAGAGCTAGTGCAGTGACGCACCTTTTCTTCTCCGAAGTATCTTGTAAAGTAGTTTGTTTGAATTGATTTCATGGCAATCTTTAGTTTGACTTTTTTGGATAATCTTGTTACTAAAGTCTAATTTTATTCTGTAAAAATGTTCTCCGAAATTTTTATATTGCTCGTGTTGTTTTGTTTTGACCAGGCATTTTCGGGATCGTAGTAAAACTTTGGAAAGAAAAAGATTTTGACAATGTTTACTCACGGGAAGGAACGAACATAAAAGTAGTCTTCTACGCAGCTGTACCTGTTTGGAGAATGGACTGCGCAGGTCATTGCGTAAGCATAAATCACGAATTTTGACGTTTTGACAGATGATTGATAGTTTATACGTGGTCCCAATAAAAGAGCTCAAGCAAGATTTTTGAGTCAGTTGTTTTAAATAGCTCGTACAGTAAAAAGGAGTTAAATTCAGAGAATAAGAAATTGTTGCCAACAAGAAGCTCTGTTCTTAATTATAGACGAGTGAGGACCAAGCTAATTTCTCCGAATACAGTGAAGTCTCCTTCCACGGATCATTGCAAGGCAATCATCAAGGCAGTCTTTAAGGTAATAACTAAGAAACAAGTCATTGTTTATCGCCTTAGGTTAAGGGGGGGGGGGGGGGGGGAGGGGGGAGGGGCAGTGCGTTTGGTGATCCCACCGCCACCTGAAATTTTCAGTTTTTTCTGGTCCCCCCTCCATGCTTGTCGGTTACGGCTGATCCCAACTCCACACTTAAGAAAACCATGTGATCCCCCGTAAATTATCCGCTTCCCCAGGCCATAATAATGACCGTCCCTGCCTATGCTGCTAAGTAAATACAGTTGTATTTCGCTTTTGATTTCCAGTACGAAAGAGATCTATTGTACATGAAAGAAAGTAAGTTTTTCACGGGGGAGATTGATTTAGTTTTCAGAATATAATATTTATTGATTATAATTAAAAATCCAGATTAACTTTTGAACGTTAGCCATGAGGAATATAACACAAGAATAAAATATTACTTTGAAATGCAGAAATCTATTATGCTTATGAATAAATCGAGCTATTATACCAGTCTATTTGCTAAGTACGGGCAGGCCCAAATGTAAATTATAAACCTATGTAACTGTATCTAATGTAACTATTGTAGAAGTATTGTTATAATCAGTATCTTTATTCTTCTGGCACTGAGGTCTTTTCTGAGTTCGGTTCCTTATACTTAGGTAGGGGTCTTATTCCTCTCGTCACAATAACAAGTAATCATTGTTGATACGCCGTGAAATGTCAAACATTGAGAGATGAGCAGAGATGACATACACTTTGTTTACTTTTTAGGCGTTTTATATCTTCATATTCTATCTGATTACGCGATACATCATCAGCCCCGCTTTACGGACACTGTTTAGCTGTGCATCGTCATTTTTCAATGTCACGATTAATTGGAGACATTGTACTCTGGTCAAATAATGACAGACTTTGGCAGATTAAAGCAATTTTATTACAAAAAGAGCAGCGAAATAGCTTGACACATAATAATAACGCTTGATTAGTTCTTTCTCCCGGTGTTTGACCCTTTACACTGCAGTCCTTTAATAAAGTGTTTTTTGGCCTGATGTGCCTATTCAAAAGTTTCACTTTCTTGGCGTTTTTCTGCAGCTATTGCAACGTTTTGTTACTGTTAAAATGCCTGCTTTTTTCCGTGAAGAAAAGTAAAGTAGCGGACCTTTTCAAATGATTCCACTGTCTAGTTTCAAGAACAATAAAGTGATTTTTAGTCCGAGAGTATGCGTAGAAAAGCGTAAGGTTTTCCAAGTTCAAAGTCGTTAGTTATAGTTACAGAAGAAACTAAACATATCATAAACATATCATAAAACTGTTGTTTAAATGTCTGCTTTATTTCTAGCCTGCGTTGCAGCCGAACTAAACCCCCGTATAGGCAAAAGGGTTTAGTTCGGCTGCAACGCAGGCTACTTTATTTCAAGTCAAGTTTCAAGTTAAGTCACGTACTTTTTCAGCTGATTTCAAGAACAGTACTATGAAATTAGTTTTAGTCAGAGTATGATTATCATAAATGACCATAAGGTCCATAGTTTAAATTTGTTACAGTTACAGTACAGTTAAACAAAATTTTGATGCCGAAAAACGTTTGCCTTCGTCTTTGTGTCGATAAAACAAGTGTCCGTGACTTTTTGTTTAAGAGCCCGCTTAATACGGACACCCCGATAATACGGACGCCTTGGTTTGTCCGTAATAACGAGGTTGCACTGTATTCACAAAGCTTTTATTCTGTATTTCATAAATGATATCATAAAATTGCAGCAATGTAATGAGAAAACTCTGTCAAACCAGGAGATTTAATTATAAGAGACACTGTTAGCCAAAAATGTATAATAATTTTTTTTAGGTTTTCGTAGGTACGCACGTGCGTACGTGCGTATATGGTCGCTACGCCCCTGGTTAAACGAATATAGTCACCACAGACTTTTCTAAAATCCCAGACAAATTTCTTGGGACACTTGCTGCTTTTTCCCACTTGAAACACGAAAATATCTAAAAAAAAACCTCTCCTCCTTTTCTGATGTTGTGTAACGTGAAAAAGCAATGCCTCCAATTGCTGCCAATATTGCAACATCGTAAATGGGAGGGGTAGGGGATCTTTGTTTCATAGCAGTATCACGTTAAGAGAAGTGTCCCAACTACTTTTGTCTGGGATTTTAGACAACCATAATGTTTTCTTTTTTGCATTCCTACAGTTGGTTCAGAGCAGAGGAGTGATATGACTTCTTTACCGCTATGTTTTGTAATTTCTGTCTCGATGCTTTTCCATAAGTGTTCTATACCTGTCCAAGGAAGAGATTTAGATGCAAACACGCCTCTAGAGCAGTTTTTCGAGACAACTACTAATGCAGGTAAGTAGAGGAAATATTCCTTGAAGGAACAACCAAATTTTCTAATGGAGCATCATTTAGACAACAGTTTTCGCCTTTCCTCCCGAATCCATGGCTTTTAAAATAATTTCTCTTTGTTCCTGCGCAATTTCAATTTCTGCCAAACCACAGCATATTGTAGACACACGAACGTAGTTTTAGAAAACTGTGACAAACAAATGTTGCTATGGTAACAAATATAACCATAGCAACGATAATGAGATTCATCGATGAACAAGGGGCTTCTCGTAATCTGGTCGGAAACTTTATATCCAGGTTCTCATTTTCCGAATTTCATTGGTTTGAGGTTCTCGAAAATAGTTAGACAACGAATTTATGTATTTGCAAAACTTTACGACAATATCTTAAATATATGTTAAAAATATAACTGCCTCCTTCTTGTCCTTAAGGGTGAAACAAAATTTTATTACATCAATGAAGCGACATATAAAACCACTGCAGCTAAAGAGTGGTGACTATACTGCGCCTTAACCCTTTAACCGGCAATCGTACAAATTCGTACGAAAAGCACCAGCAATGTTTTGAAAATCTGCAGCTTTCACAGATCTGGAGATATGATAGTAATAATCTCTTGTTACGACAAAGTGATAAATTTTGAAGCGTTTAAAGCCAATTAACTGGCTACAGCTCTGTCTTTTCGTCTCGTATGGCTATTTGTTCTGCAGGAAATCCAAACATGCTCATTTTCTACTTCATTCGAAAACAACAAAAAACACACATCTTTGCCTTCAAATTTTTTTTAATAAAACAATAATTCTAAATCTAAAATGTTGCATTTACAGCAGACGTCAAGCCTTCTACTTTTCGTTCAGTAAGAAAATTTGCCATCAAACCTTCAAAGGACTGAACAATTACCATTCGATTTGAGCTATGCTTGCCAACCCCCAGATTCTCCTATACCTGACCGAAAGGAATGCTTGGGAAATCAGACACTTCAGCGGCATGCAACACAACCTACCTCCATTTCATGTGTGTCGAGCCAGCCAACTCTACCAGCAAAATATTGCACCGATTGCATTCTTTAGAAGTCAAATCTCGTCCAAATTGCCTTGGTAGGTCTTGGAATCCAGCCGCAGAACGGCCAGAGAGACAACTTCACTCATGAACAACCATGTTTCCATACATATAGTTTTGGCGCTCCAATCACCGTCAAATCATCTCTCACTCCTGGTTTCTTTCAGAAGTTTGCCTCTACCCACCATTCAAGCTTCATGATGCCAGCCTGGGGGCTTCTGCAGTGGAAAATGGCTCTAAAAACACTTATAAACGGAAAACTTACCAGATTCGAGCCGAACTGCTCGGCTTATCGAGCAAGCAACGGCCGAATGCTGACGTCACAATGAAAATTTGAGCCCTCGGTGTTACTAAACAGCGCATAGTTTCAATTAAACTTCTTATATGTGATCACGAAATTGTAGAGACTGCCTATGCTCAGAAAAACTCTTAAAAAACACACAGAAATTTGCCGGTTAAAGGGTTAAAAGCACAATAGTGAAACTAAAGTAATCGGCTAGTTTCTAATAACACACCACTGATCAATCAAAGGCACTATGTGCAATGAAGTGGCTAAGAGTTACTGAACTCGGAAAATGAATTAACAAAACGAGGATTTATCATACCGCAACACGGTGGAGCCTGCGTCGCAGACAGTCTCCAAAAAAGCTTGTTCAGGCGTCCTGTATGCTTGTGGTTAGACAAATTAATGCGGAAGATCTATTCGATCGAGAATACAAAAGGGGTTGACAGTTGGTTGACAGACCTAACGCGACTCCCGTAGTTTCAGGACTTTTGGCGAAACATGCCGAATTGCTACTCTCTTACGTACTTGATCAAAACAAAAACATAAGCGCGCAAAGTACAGTGGTCTGTCATGGGTCTTTAACCGTTATGTCCAGCTGAGAGTCGCGTTAGGTCTGCCGACAATCTGTCAACACCTTTTGTTTACATCTGATCGACCGGAGGAAGGAAGAAAGGAAGAAAGGAAGGAAGGAAGGATCGACCGCTTCAGTACGCAAAAACAGTCGTAAAAACAAAAGAACTAAGTCGAGGTTTAGGGGAATCATTTGAATTTTCTTGACACACATATAAACTACTGGTTCTGGCGCATCGAGTAGTACAAAAGCTTCATGATATCGAACAAAGCTGTTTCTCGCGAAACGAGGCGAGCTTGGAAGACGAGTTTCGTGAGAAAACAGCTTTGTTCGAGATCATGAAGCTTTTGTACTACTCGATGAGCCAGAACCAGTAGTTTATATGTGTGTTCTTGTTTTCTTGTCCTCATCCTCGACTTTAAAAACCCTTTGTTTGGGATCAGTAGAGCGTAGTTCAAAACTAGCCTATCACTATTAGTCTACTTTTGCCAATTGCAGCAACTGCAAACGAAGACGAAACGATTGGTTTTGGTTTTGTATCTGTATTTGTATCGTGGAGCGAGCTTATTCAAACAATGTACGTAGCAGTGTTGAACCAAATCACACTGACCAATAACAAAGGACACTCACAATCCAGTGATTAAGCCAATAATGTGGCCCGCATGAAGCGCGGGAAAGCGTGTGTGAGCGATTCATGAAAGGCTTTGCTTTTACTTCTGATTGGATGACAAAGTAGCACAAGTTTTTAAACCAATCGCTAAGCAAATGCGAATGATTTTGGACGCTAATTGAAAAACCATTTTTACTATATCCTAACTTAATGCTATCAATCAGTAGGTACGGGAATCTCTTTCTGCCTTAGTGACGCTGTTGGTGTTGCCAATACGAGTATCATCCCTGATAAACAGATAACGGCTTCTTCTTACTACGACTTCCGCTTCCTACCCGCTTATGGCCGACTCAACTTCAGTACAGCCGACGGATGGTGTGCGAGAACAAACGGGAACGATGAATATCTTCAGGTTGACCTTGGACGGCTATATGAAGTGTGCGGTGTTGCTACTCAGGGAGGCAGTCCGTACGAGTGGGTCACGGCATTTAAGCTGTCTTACTCGCAGGATGAAGAAACCTGGGGGGCATATACGTATAATAGTGGCTTCTGGCCAGTGGTGAGAATGTTTTTATAATATACGTTAAAGAGAAGGAGAAAAAGCGCGGAGAAAAACCTCAAATTGGCATCCAAAGCCCAACCCCAAATCTAAATTTGGCAACTGTTTCTCCATTTCCTTAATACTTGCCTTTCACACACCTATCGACCAATGAGAGCGCGCGTACTATCTTAAATATTTTGTAATAGATCCTAGAGAAATATTGTACTTTAAACAGCAATATCCAATGAGATTAGTTTTTAAATAAGAGAGCAGATAACAACGTTTAATTTGAGTGACTTTCTTACAATATGTTGCTCAACACAGGTTTTTGATCGTTTCTTGTCAGCCCACCCTGCAGCGCTTTGTCCATAAACAATTAACATACTGCTGTACACTGCTATTAAGACGGAATCCGCTAGGACTTCGAGTAGTTGTTGGACAAAATTATGCACCAAAATTATTTACACTTTATTGCAAGCTTTTGTGTTACTGCTTCAAATATCTTATCAAAAGAAATCTTTTCTAACGACACCAAACATCGAAAACCAATCTCGAAATTCCGCTTAATTCCACCAAATCGCTTAAAAGACGCGAGCTTTTGCCTATACCTTGTGAACATTAAATTTCATTTTCTCAGGCTCTGATAAGAAATCGTTGTACCAAAATTATTTACACCTTATTGCAAACTTTTGTGTTACTGCTTCAAATATCTTATCAAAAGAAATCTTTTCTAACAACACCAAACACCGAAAACAAATTTTGAAATTTCACTGAATTCCACTGAATCGCTTAAAGACGATTTTACAAAATGGCTGCACGTGAGAATTTCCCTATAGCTCGTGAACTTTGAAATTCCTTTTCTAAGACTCTGATAAGAAATTGTTGTTGGTGTTATCAGTGATAATTACTTACATCTTTACCTTTTATTTAGAGTAGAAAATAACGCAATAGGATTTAAATTATTCTGGTACTCGATTTTTGTCCAACTTAAATAAATATTACTCGACTTCCTGGTGGATTCCGTCTTGATCGTTATTACCAATATAAAGATCTCTTGAGATTTTTCTATACTTTTACAGAGATTTCACAGGTATAGTAACGGGATTAGCAGGCACAAGATAAAACGTATAGATGCAAGATATATTCGCTTTAATCCAATTAAGCGGCATGGATGGAATTGTCTCAGAGTGGAGGTGTATGGCACAAGTGAGTTACTATTCCTTCATTCAACTGGTATGTTATGAGGGTTAGTTGAGTTTTTACAATTTTGTAAGCATAATATAATTTGTTAAGGAATGCGTCAGAAGAAACCCCGACTTTAAATTTTGTAGATTTTCGTATTATTTTCATTAATAATTGACACATTTTTGCTTTTAGTAACATACCTTAAATCGATTACATCCATGACAGCATCGATATAACAAGCAAAACTTGCTTCTCTTAGCGCGTCTCTGTTTGGCTAGGGTTTCCGTTCAGAATCACGAAAGTCGGCGCAAGTTTTTCCCGTTTTGCTACCCATGCCCAACACAAGTCAGCCTGCTCAATGAAAACCATTCTGCCTATGTTTTAACCTAATGCCATTAATTACACATAGGAGTCCCTTCGTGCTTCAGTAATGCTGTTGGTGTTGCCGATACGAGTATCATCCCTAATAAACAGATGACGGCTTCTTCTTACTACAGTTTCCCCTACCAGCCCGCTTATGGTCGACTCAACTTCGACACAGCCGACGGATGGTGTGCGAGCACCCCTAGCAGTGACGAAGACTGGCTTCAGGTTGACCTTGGACAGCTATATGAAGTGTGTGGTGTTGCTACTCAGGGAGGCAGTCAGTACTTTAATTATGATGAGTGGGTCACGGCATTTCGGCTGTTTTACTCGCAGGATGGAGGGACCTGGACAGCTTATACGAATAAAACTGGCAACATAGTGGTGAGATTTTTTTTAGAATATAAGTTAAAGAAAAGAGAAGATGACGACGACAATTTAACATTAATTACGATGCAGGTTAAACAGAGCGGTTTCCCTTGAGTGTCGAAAGTAATTCGCATTTACCTTGATTTTGCATTACTTCACTCAGTTATTGGTTTAAAATACTCCTGCCTATTCTCAACCAGTTAAGCAATTTTGTTCATCTACTTCTTGGTTGAAATAGATTTTCTTAATATACGCTCTGGACAAACGTACCTCAGCGCGGAGGAAAATCTCAAATTGGTATCCAAATCCCAACCAAAGCCTAACCCCAAATAAACATTTGGCAACTGTTTCTCCCATTTCTTTAATACTTGCCTTTCAAATTGCTCGACGAGTCTTGCGAAAGCTTTGAAATGTTTTCGAATATGTGCCGGTAAACACAGAGAGCGGGACGTCACAACCGCCTTTACATACTCTCATCCAAACACACCTATACACCAATGAGAACGCGCGTACTATCTTAAATATTTTGTAATAGATCCTCGAGAAAACACTGTACTTTAACAGAAATACCCAATGAGATTAGCTTTTAAGTAAGGGAGCAGATAAAAACATTTCATTTGAGTGACTTTCTTACAATATGTTGCTCAACAAAGCTTTTTGGTCGTTTCTTGTCAGGTCACCCTGCAACTCGCTTTGTCTATAAACACTTTACATGTTGCTGTACACTGCTATTAATCGTTATTGCCAATATAAAGATCTCTTGGGTTTTTTCTACACTTCTACAGGAATTTCACAGGAATGGCGAGAGTAACGGGATTGACCGGCACGAGATAAAACGTATAGTTGCAAGATATATTCGCTTTAATCCAACCAAGCGACATGGATGGAATTGTCTCAGAGTGGAGGTGTATGGCACAAGTGAGTTATTATTCCTTCATTCAACTGGTATGTTACGTGAGTTAGTTGAGTTTTTACTATTTTGTAAGCATAATATAATTTTTTATGCAATGCGTCAGAAGAAACTTTAAATTTTGTAGATTTTCTTCTTATTATTTTCATTAATAATGGACACATTTTTTTCTTTTAAAAACATACTTTAGATCGATTACATCCATGATTGCCCCCGCAGGGTTTTGGCCCAGAGGCCAAAACCCGAGGAGGCATCATTGTAGTCCGCGCGTATATAGACTGTATATATAGTATATACCAGACAAAATCTCGACTTGGCCAAAGTGGGACCGCAAGTAGTATCGGTAGGTGTGATAAAATGCCCGCAAGTAGTATCGGTAGGTGTGATAAAATTTCCTGTAATGTGATTGGCCAATGATGATGCAAGATAAGGATGATTGGGTGATGATGACAAACCAAAGCGTGAGCACGTGCACAAATGACAAGTCAACAAACGAAGCTTGCAAACGTTGATTGCAGTTGGGTTGCTGCAGTTTCCATCGAGCTTTACTGATTTCACAAGGTCTAGAAGCCGAAACTTACGCAATTGATATGATCAAAAACAAGAATAGTACGTATTGGTTTAGAAATTTCTCTTGTTAGCGTGTTCCGAGCAGCTCTCGTTCGCTCGCAGGATTGACAGACTCAATCCGAAATCGAGATTTGTCAGACACAAATCACACTTCACACGAGGGGTTTGAAAGACTCAGGCCACAACCAAGATATAAAGTTAGCAGCTGCGATAAGTTCAAAAAGAGTTACAGAAGGAAAGTTTTTGAAAGATACCGCGAGCATTGAAACTCGCAGAGAAGTGAGAAAGTTTTCACTTGAGACATACATGTATACTAACTAGCCAGCTGTCGATCCAGTGCTTTCGGCTTTTAGGCGGAATATCATAACTTTAAAAAAAAACTCAAGTGGTAGAAATAAAAGATAAAAGACTCGATCAGTCTTTAGGCATTTAAGTAAAATTGGTAACTGAGACTTGCCAAGAAGGAAAGAGAATTCAAAAGCAGGCGTTTACATTGACAGAGGTGAGAAATCTTTTGGCATCCGTTTCGAGCTCAGCTGTCAAGTTGGTCATTGCTGTTTGAGTTCCCAGCCTTAATATATTCATTGAAACAAAAAATCTGAAAACAGCTGGTCTCAATTGGTAGTTTTAAAACGTTTCGCTATTACCAAAGCTTATCCTCGCTAAGATCACTCATTACAGCAAAAAAGGGGAATAATCTCAGGAAGTTGGGGACGCATTCGTGTGATTAAATTTACGTGATTATTACATGTAATCCTTCAGAATTTTTGCATAATTTGGCTTTGTTTTACTTATCTACTTGACTTCAACAATTCGTACTGAAAGTTTGTTTTAAATGGCACGTCCTCGTCCTATGATCTTGAAAACGAGAAGGCCAGAAACAAGTGGTACTTTGTAAATAATAAAGATGGTAAATTTTAAGCTCGGTAATAAATAATGAAGATGATCTTTTTTCAACAATCTCATTGTTGAAAAAGATCATCTTCAAGTAGTACTTTGTGAGCAGAACACGACTGGAAAAATTAGTGTTTTCTTCTGAATTATCGCAAGACTGTTCAAAACAGAAAACTGATTTTCAATCAATTAAGAAAATAGAATAGCCAAAATATCGAGCAAAATAATTGACTGTAGTATCGGATACGCTGAGAAAAAAGAAATGGATAACAGCGGGGGCAGCTGTAGTGTTAACTATCTCTAGTAGTATCCATGTAACAGGCAAAACTTGCTTCTCTTAGCACGTCTCTGTTTGGCTAGGGCTTCCGTTCTGTACCACGCAAGTCGGCGCAAGTTTTTCCCGTTTTGCCCGTTTCATCGCCCGAGTAGCTAGTAGCGGCTGTCGGCCGTTATAATATATACATGGGAATGGTGAACCGTCAGCAATATCTATGAGCATGATAAGTTTGATTTTATGTTGCTTTCTTCGATTGTAAAAAGTAAACGTTGAATATAATTTATTTTTAAATCTGCTGCGTTGTCTTTGACCTTTGTGGCGCACAGCGTGAAACTGATTAATCTTGTATCAGCTAGCGATTACACAAACTCGCTTTCAATTTTGATTTAACCGTCACATGTAAACTTAAGACAATTCTGTTGGCTCTTTTTTCTATGGGGCAGAAACAACATACACCTGATTTAGGACTAAATAAAAACAGGATAAGTTCACAATCGATTTTCAAATTATCATCACATACGTTACAGCCAAGTACTTGATCAAAACAAAAACATAAGCGCGCAAAGTACAGCGGCCTGTCATGGGTCTTTAACCGTAATGTCCAACTGAGAGTCGCGCTAGGTCTACTAACCATCTTTCAATACCTTTTGTTTACATCTGATCGACCGAAGAAAGGAAGGAAGGAAGGAAGGAAGGAAGGAAGGAAGGAAGGAAGGAAGGAAGGAAGGAAGGAAGGAAGGAAGGAAGGAAGGAAGGAAGGAAGGAAGGAAGGAAGGAAGGAAGGAAGGAAGGAAGGAAGGAAGGAAGGAAGGAAGGAAGGATCGACCGCTTCAACTCCCCTTTCATCCCATAACCCCTGTTTTGCATACCCAAAAACAGTCGTAAAACAAAAGAACTAAGTCGAGGTTCAGGGGAATCATTTGAATTTTCTTGTTTTCTTGCCTTCAACCTCGACTTAAACCCTTTGTTTGGGATCAGTAGAGCGTAGTTCAAAACTAGCCTATCACTATTAGTCTACTTTTGCCAATCGCAGCAACTGCAAACAACACAATGAACCAAATGTGAAGATTGATTTTGGTTTTGTATCTGTATTTGTATCGTGGAGCGAGCTTATTCAAACAATGAGCGTAGCAATGATAATCCAAATCACTCTGACCAATAACAAAGGACTCTCACAATCCAGTGAACCAGTCAGAACAAGAAGCCAATAATGTGGCCCGCATGAAGCGCGGGAAAACGTGTGTGAGCGAGTCACGATAGGTTTTGGTTTTACTTCTGATTGGATGAGAAAGTAGCACATGTTTTTTAAACCAATCCCTAAGCAGATGCGAATTATTTTCGACACTAAATGAAAAACCATTTTTACTATATTCTAACTTAATTCTATCAATCATTAGACACAGGAATCTCTGCCTGCTTCAGTAATGCAGTTGGTGTTGCCAATCCGAGTATTATCCCTGACCAACACATGGCGGCTTCCTCTTACTACAGCCTCAGCTACCACAGCTACCAGCCCGCTTATGGTCGACTCAACGCAGCCGACGGTTGGTGTGCGAATACAAACGGGAGCGATGAATATCTTCAGGTTGACCTTGGACAGCTGTATGAAGTGTGTGGTGTTGCTACTCAGGGAGGCGGTCCTGAGTACGATGCTATTGATGCGTGGGTCACGGCATTTGAGCTGCTTTACTCGCAGGATGGAAAGGACTGGAAAGTTTATACGGATAAAACTGGCCACATAGTGGTGAGAATTTTTTTATAATATAAGTTAAAGAAAAGAAAAGATGACGATGACAATTTTACATTAATTACGATGCAGGTTAAACAGAGCGGTTTCCCTTGAGTGTCGAAAGTAATTTGCTTTTACCTTGATTTTGCATTACGTTACTCAGTATCAGGCGCCCTTTCAGACCGCTTCTCGAAAAGTCGCGAAATTCGCGCGCCTAATCCTAATTTATTCTCTCAAACTGCGTTCCTTTATTACTTAATAAATGTTTCTGATTTGAGTCTATTTTTGTGAATTTTACGTCTGATTCCAGTTTTTTGACATTTTCTAACAAATGACCCATGATCATATCACAAGTTCCAACTCCCCGAGATTTTGATGGAATTTAAACTTATTGACATTTTTGTGAACCGCAGATGTTGTTCTTTAAAAAGGTGTCTGCGATTGGCGATTGGTTTCCTTGTTTTCAAAATGTTGTATTTCAAAGTTTGGTTATCGGTTTTTGGGAGGTTATCCTTGGGAAAATGCGAATATCTCCGAAACAAAGCCGAAAAATATAATTCCCAGACACCTTATTTTAGCTAAGGTGTAAATCTCGCGACACGCGAAATTTGAAGTCAATCGATGAAAACCCGTCTGACTTGGAGCTTCGAGAATATGCCGTAAATCGCAAATTTTATTTCGCCGAGAAAACTGCTCCTAAAGTTTTTGGGCTCCCTGCAGCTAGGTGTCTGCTTAATTAGGCAAAGCTGTCAGCGAAACCGTTGTCTTTTCATATTTGTTGTGCAACTGGAAGCCACGAAATTCGATACAACATGGGCTCAAGGCATAACGCGGTTATTTATCGGTAACTTTCAATGAACCCGAAAGCATCGATGGTTTTTAGTTGATGTTCAGTTTCTCCTTAATTTTATAGAACAATAAACGTCCCAGGAAAATAAAGAACAAAATGCGCCAGGGAAAAATACATGTATGCAAAGACCGCCGCCGCTACGAATGATGCGGGCAATGACAACGTCGTTTCTCCTCGAGACTTGCTTCTTGAAGAAATGAAATGCTTTTATCTCAGTGTTAATTCTTCTCAGAAAGATCGTACATTTTCATGTAAGACTTACTGAACACGCATGATATGAAATCAACAGCAGCTTTCAAAATGTAATTCTTTGAAGATGGTTATTGTTTATTACAAACATATTCACCCTCTGCTTTTCGATGGAACAAAGGGCGGAAGGGTTCTGTTAACGCATTGCGCCTTTCCTGACACCTATTTACATATACGACCACTTACATTTACATATAACAAAACCTAAAGCGAAGAAAATATCTAGCACAGCGCGTTCCTGTTCGATCAAAAATGATTCGACTCACGCGTTCCATATCGCGTGCCGGTTGATTGATGACTTGCATCAATTACCTTCATTTCAAACGAATAACAATGCAGTTCTATATTTTTGCGAAAAAAAGCAATAAAAAACGATAAAAACTTATTTTTTACGATGGATTATGTCGCAGATTCGTATGAACTTTCATATTATGCGAAAATAAACAAAATCATTTTTTTCATGAAAAAAGAGCATCTGATACCTTAAAATATTCTCGCCCATTCTCAACCAGTAAATCAATTTTGTTCATCTACTTCTTGGTTGATATAAATTTTCTTAATATGCGCTCTGGACAAACGTACCTCAGCGCGGAGGAAAATCTCAAATTGGTATCCAAATCCCAACCAAAGCCTAACCCCAAATAAACATTTGGCAACTGTTTCTCCCATTTCTTTAATACTTGCCTTTCAAATTGCTCGACGAGTCTTGCGAAAGCTTTGAAATGTTTTCGAATATGTGCCGGTAAACACAGAGAGCGGGACGTCACAACCGCCTTTACATACTCTCATCCAAACACACCTATCGACCAATGAGCGCGCGCGTACTATCTTAAATATTTTGTTTTAGACCCCAGAAGAACATTGTACTTTAAGCAGGAATACCCAATGAGATTAGCTTTTAAGTAAGGGAGCAGATAAAAACGTTTAATTTGAGTGACTCTCTTACAAGATGTTGCTCAACACAGCTTTTTGGTCGTTTCTTGTCAGGTCACCCTGCAACTCGCTTTGTCTATAAACACTTTACATGTTGCTGTACACTGCTATTAATCGTTATTACCTATATAAAGATCTCTTGTTCTTTTTTTTCTACACTTTTACAGAAATTTCACAGGAATGGCGAGAGTAACGGGATTGACCGGCACAAAACAAAACGCATCGATGCAAGATATATTCGCTTTAATCCAACTAAGCGGCATGGATGGAATTGTCTCAGAGTGGAGGTGTATGGCGCAAGTGAGTTATTATTCCTTCATTCAACTGGTATGTTATGAGGGATAGTTGAGTTTTTACTATTTTGTAGCATAATATAATTTTTTATGCAATGCGTCAGAAGAAACTTTAAATTTTGTAGATTTCTTATTATTTTCATTAACAATTTCATTAACAATTTAACAATCCTTTTAGTAACATACCTCAGATCGATTACATCCGTGATAGCATCCATGTAACAGAGAAAACTGGGTTTCCTGGCGCGTCTCTGTTTGACTAGGGCTTCCGTTCAGAATCACGAAAGTCAGCGCAAGTTTACCGATTTGCCACCAAACGCAAGTCAGCCTGCTCAATGGAAAAACAAATCTGCCTATGTTTTAACCTAATGCTATTATTTACACATAGGAGTCCCTTCGTGCTTCAGTAATGCTGTTGGTGTTGCCGATACGAGTATCATCCCTAGTAAACAGATGACGGCTTCTTCTTACTACAACTCCAGCTACCTACCCGCTTATGGCCGACTCAACTTCAATACAGCCGGCAGGTGGTGTGCGAGAACAAACGGGAACGATGAATATCTTCAGGTTGACCTTGGACAGCTATATGAAGTGTGTGGTGTTGCTACTCAGGGAGGCAGTCAGTACGATGGTAATGATGAGTGGGTCACGGCATTTGAGCTTTATTACTCGCAGGATGGAAAGACCTGGACAGCTTATAGGAATGAGAATGGCAAAAGAGTGGTGAGACATTTTATAACAAAAGGAAAGATTACGATGAAAATTTTATATTTTTTATGGTGTAGTTAAATAGAGGGGTTTTCACTTGCCGTGAGCATAGAAATTAATTAAACTTGATCGCTTTTAAACCTAACGAAACAATATTCCGTCGGGATATGAGCTTCCTGGCCCGGTTGTAAGCCCCCCTTCCCCCCCCCCCCAAAAAAAAATCCCTTTTCCTTATTGCCTTATTTATATGAGATCCAAGAAGAACAGTGTACGTACTTTTAATAGAAATACCCAACAACTTAGTAACAGAGCAGGCAAAAACGTTAAATTAGAGTGGTTCCTTATTAAATGTGGCTCAGCGCAGCCGCCAGGTCGTTTCTTGTCAGTTTATTTGCAAACGGATATCAGGAAGCCCTTCGTATAATAAGCTGCCTCAGTTATAAACACCGCAATCTCTGTACATTTTTACAGGAATTTCACAGGGAAGGCGAGAGTAACACAGTTGACCGACACGAGTTAAAACCCACATATGCAAGATATATTCGCTTTAATCCAACCAAGCGGCATGAATGGAACTGTCTTAGAGTGGAAGTCTACAACAGCCGTGAGTTACTACATGCTTTAGTTAGCACACGTGGAGCCCAGGCTCGCGTCATGATAACTCAGTCAAAATGGCGGCGGCAATATTATAAGGATTTGTATGAAACATTATAGGTGAAGTTGATATCAAAAAAATTAATTAAACAGCTAGAAAAGCATATGTTGTCTATTTTATGTTTCAGTTTACTGTTCTAAAGCATCATCATCATCATCATCATCATCATCATCATCATCATCATCATCATCATCATCATCATCATCATCATCATCATCATCATCATTATTATTATTATTATTACAGTGAAACGAACTCAACCGGGGCCACCCAACGTTTTTAAGCCAATCACAAGACAAGCTCAGAACAAAAGATTTCGAGTTCCTTCATCAGCGGACCAATCACAATAAAGGGGAAATTTAACTGTTGGTTTGAGGGAAAGCAAAAAATTAATCTGTTGTTCATTTCGTTTACGGTAAAGGCGAATAAATATTTACCGTATGGCGCCCGCGAATTTTGAAGACTGAATGAACTCATCCTAAATAAATTTACCGAATTACGGCCGGCTCAACGTTTAAAATTTATAGCTTCTGAAAAATGGTAGGGAATGTCGAAACGAAAGCTTATTTAATCCCAAGAGTTTAATTTACCGAATTGCATCCGCTAACTCTAAACACAAAACGGAAAGTAAATAAATTTATCGAATTTCGGCCGGCTAAACTTATAAAATATATTTTCCAAATGAAGGCCTGGAATGTCGAAGGCGAAACGGACTCGATGTAAATAAATAATTTGCAAAAGTCAGAAAAGTACGGCCGGAAATTTTGAACGCGAAACCCGCTCAAAGAAAACAAATTTATCGAATTACGGCCGGCTAAACTTATCGGGACTTATAAAATATATATTTCCCAGTGACTGCCTGGAATGGCAAAGGCGAACGGGACTCATCAATGTAAATATGAAATTTACCGAATTACGGCCGTGAATTTTGAGCACGAAACGGGTTCAACGCGAGTATATTTTCGATACATATTTACCGAATAACTCGAGAATAACGGCCGGTCGTAATTCGGTAAATTGATTTTATTACATTGAGTCCGCTCAGTCTTCAAAATTCACAGCCGTAGTGTGGCATATTAGCCTGAATGTTGGAGAACAAAACGTTGAGCATGCCGTAATTTGGAATATTTATTCAGATATTCACGTTGAATCTATACCATCTTCCAAATTGCCGGCCGCCGTTTGGTAAATATTTATTCGAAATGGACATCACATTTTTGCCGTTAAAACCAAGCTTTCGCATTCCGTCGCAGTTAAATTTGCCCGTTATCGTGATAGGTCCGATGAAGGAACTCCAAATCTTTTGTTCTGAGCTTGTCTTATGATTGGCTTAAAAACATTGGGTGGCCCCGGTTGAGTTCGTTTCACTTTAAAACCAAATTGATTGCAAGGCTGGTACTACGGCAAAAGGGCAAAATTTATTGGCCAATATTTCAACTAGCAGAGCTAGTCTTCTTCAGGGCCAGTACAATGTGAAACTAACGACTCTAAAATTTGAATAGGGATATACATACAATGGAAATTAACGTTTAACTACATGTAGATATAATGAAATAAGATACATAACTATTTACAACGCTGAAAAATGTAAAAAATACCAGAATAGCCAAAACAAAATATAAGAAAAATGGGAATAACATGCAAATATATAAAAGATGAAAATAAAATGAAAATAAAATAAAATAAGTTGACTAGTTCATGTTCATTCCGTCGATTGATGCCATGTGGTGTGAGTGTTTGACCTTTTTCTATAAAATAGGCTTCTCTAGCTTTTCTACGAGAAGCATTGTTCGTTGGTTGAAGTTCGAGAGGAATGAGTTTCATGTCTTTAATAGAGTGATCCGGCAGGTTGAAATGTGTAGGTACTGCTGCTGTAGCGTTAGCGTGACTAAGGTTACGTTATTTGTGGCTTGTCTGTGTTCGGTGAATCGTTCACGAAGTGTACGCTTAGTCTCCCCTATGTATTGTTTCTTACATTTCTGACATTCTATCATGTACCAAATAACCCCTTTAGTGAACTATTTTCGAAAATGACATTAAACGGTTCGGTTTCCCTTTTCTTTTTTCAAAATTAAGAAAAGTTAAAAATTCGCCCGACACGTCCATCGTGGCGGCCATGATGGATGAAATTTAAGGTATTTTCAACACGCTCGTGTATACATACCAAAAAGTTACTTAGTATACCCTTTTCACAGCTATTAAGGTATCTCTTAAAGTTTGTTTTGAGATACATTTTGTTTGAAAATATCACGTTAAAGGAAAGTTACGATCTTCGACAACCGACCCATTTCCAGCGCTAAAACGACAGGGTGAATATTAGCTAATTTCGAGTCTGCCAAAAGCGGTCTGGTTTATCGTTTTCGAGTAACAAAACAACACCAGATCGAAGCTAAACCTTTCTTCTATGTTGGTGAAAAATATTATCGATGGCCCGTAAAAATTGAACTGCTGAGAGAATTAACCGTAAAGGCTGTTTTGACATGTGACGGTGCATTAGGCGCCATTAACAAAACACTGAGCTCAGTAGTGGTTTGTCTGTAACTCAACTTTACAAAAAAGAAGCACTAAAAAATAATCATGTCGGACATTAACAGCTATTAAAAATCATTTTAAGTATTTCCTAAATTTTAATTAAAGCACAGGAAACTACTCCGGGACTAAACTTTACCGCCGGTGTGTTTACAGAACTGAAAGGAGAAAAGTAAACATTTGCGTCCCTTCAATGATATTTATCATTGTTGTATTATTTATTGTGCCAAATTACGGTTGTGTGATGTTAAAATTACTTTTAAACGCTAAAATCTGTAAATGTTAAGTATTATTTTTCTTAAAGAGGGGATGTATTTATTTAAACATTGCTGAGCCTACTGGAAGTGAATAAAACGAATTTTAAACTTCCAGTATCGTGTCGGCTAATGTTTACATTTGTCTCGCCGTTTCTTTGCTGTTTTAAAAGAACTGAATTAATCGTCACGAAAATTGCTAGGATAACCTCGGTCTTAACATAACTAGTAACGAAACTGTGGCTTGTTTGTGATCATAAATTTTAAGTATTACTGCTTTAATGTACATACTTACATAAATTTCTGCAATGTTAAGTTCCTAACCAACCAAACTGCAGCCGCTGAAAATGATCACCTGGACCGTGGCAAATGTTTTTTTCTGAACCAACGCTTACTTAGTGAACAGGAAAGGTTTGTGAACAGGTGAAACGATTCCACACTATATAATATTTCTATAAACAGCACCTGGTGCGATTTTTCTTCAACAATGTTGCCAACCGTTCGTTCGCAAACACAAGGAATGTAATTACGTGACTCCAGTCACGATAGTCACGGTAATCTCCCTTATGCCAATCACCCTATCCAGGGCCCGCGCAGAGGGAGGGGCTGTGGGGGCTTTAGCCCCCCCCCCCCCCTCCCCCCTCACTGTTTTACAGTAAAAAGAAAAAATAATAAGAACTTAAGTAAATAGGCAAGTAAAGAAAGAAATAAAGGGAAAAAATATTATTATTATTATTGAACGAACAATTACTAAAAGTATTTCATTTGAGCGCCTTTCCAGAAGCTGGTGATAAATTTTGTTTTTCAGTTCCATATTGGTTAATCATGTATCGAGTGCATCTGGTGAATGATCATTCAGTTTTCTCTGCCCGAAGAATAAACATTTTGCCCAACAATGACGCAAGAGAGATTTAGTAACTTGACAATGATAAACAGTCGGTCATGAAGAATGGTTTTTGACATCACTAACGAATTTGCAGATTGTAGCAATAACAGAAAGAGAAATACCGTTTACAACGTTAAGCTAAAGTAAAGCAAAAATCGTCAGATTCCTGGCTAATGGCAGTAGTACTGATTTGGAGTAAATTATATTGTTTCAAGCAGGATTTGATAGTAAATCTATGGGTCTGATTCTAAATGCCTATTTACTTAAGTTCTTCTTATTTTTTCTTTAAGTTCTTATTATTTTTTCTTTTTACTCCCCCCTAGAAGAATGTCATGCGCTAAAGCCCCCACAGCCCCTCCCTCTGCGCGGGCCCTGGATAGGGTGATTGGCATAAGGGAGATTACCGTGACTATCGTGACTGGAGTCACGTAATTACATTCCTTGTGTTTGCGAACGAACGGTTGGCAACATTGTTGAAGAAAAATCGCACCAGGTGCTGTTTATAGAAATATTATATAGTGTGGAATCGTTTCACCTGTTCACTAAAGCCTGGTTCACACTAGCGACATAACGACATAACGGCAAGGTCACGCAAATGCGAAAAACACTTCATGTTGCTGTTTTATGTCACCAGTGTTAAGAACATAACATAACGACATAGTAGGAACATAATGACATAAGCATAACGACATAAGGAAAGAACTGAACTTTTCTTTATGTCGTTATGTCCATGTCATTATGTCGTTATGTCGCTAGTGTGAACCAGGCTTAAGTAAGCGTTGGTTCAGAAAAAAACATTTGCCACGGTCCAGGTGATCATTTTCAGCGGCTGCAGTTTGGTTGGTTAGGAACTTTATAACATTGCAGAAATTTATGTAAGTATGTACATTAAAGCAGTAATACTTAAAATTTATGATCACAAACAAGCCACAGTTTCGTTACTAGTTATGTTAAGACCGAGGTTATCCTAGCAATTTTCGTGACGATTAATTCAGTTCTTTTAAAACAGCAAAGAAACGGCGAGACAAATGTAAACATTAGCCGACACGATAATACTTAACATTTACAGATTTTAGCGTTTAAAAGTAATTTTAACATCACACAACCGTAATTTGGCACAATAAATAATACAACAATGATAAATATCATTGAAGGGACGCAAATGTTTACTTTTCTCCTTTCAGTTCTGTAAACACACCGGCGGTAAAGTTTAGTCCCGGAGTAGTTTCCTGTGCTTTAATTAAAATTTAGGAAATACTTAAAATGATTTTTAATAGCTGTTAATGTCCGACATGATTATTTTTTAGTGCTTCTTTTTTGTAAAGTTGAGTTACAGACAAACCACTACTGAGCTCAGTGTTTTGTTAATGGCGCCTAATGCACCGTCACATGTCAAAACAGCCTTTACGGTTAATTCTCTCAGCAGCTCAATTTTTACGGGCCATCGATAATGTTTTTCACCAACATAGAAGAAAGGTTTAGCTTCAATCTGGTGTTGTTTTGTTACTCGAAAACGATATACCAGACCGCTTTTGGCAGACTCGAAATTAGCTAATATTCACCCTGTCGTTTTAGCGCTGGAAATGGGTCGGTTGTCGAAGATCGTAACTTTCCTTTAACGTGATATTTTCAAACAAAATGTATCTCAAAACAAACTTTAAGAGATACCTTAATAGCTGTGAAAAGGGTATACTAAGTAACTTTTTGGTATGTATACACGAGCGTGTTGAAAATACCTTAAATTTCATCCAACATGGCCGCCACGGTGGACGTGTCGGGCGAATTTTTAACTTTTCTTAATTTTGAAAAAAGAAAAGGGAAACCGAACCGTTTAATGTCATTTTCGAAAATAGTTCACTAAAGGGGTTATTTGGGGCAAATAAAAAAAATTTTGAAATTTCGCTTCTGTCGGCGGATTCTCGAAAATTTCAGAATCTCGCTCGTAATGATTTTTTGAATACCTATTTTTAATTTCTCTACCCGATGATGTCACAGGGAGCAGAGGAGCCAAATTCGACCGTTCTAAATATTTTATTATTTCAAGACATTTAAAAATGTTCGATCTATTTCGTAGCGCTTGTCATACGTTATCCGATCTTTTTGTTTACGCCACAGTTAACCAGCGGGAATCCGTTTTGGTATGTTGCATAATTGCGTAGGTTAGGGTTAGGGTTAGTATTTAATATTTACAAAGGTCGAATTTGGCTCCTCTGCTCCCTGTGATGATGTCACCTTCTGAGTCCCCCACGGTGGAGAATTACGCCTGTGCGCATACGTCCCTTCACCAGATGATGTAATCTTCCGAAAGGGAAAAATGACCTCATCCCTGGGAATGATGACGTCATGGGCACCCTTGAACACCCCTACGCGTGCGCCCTGGCGCAGAAACCCACCTTTATATCTGCTATTAACAGTGACCGGGAATCTAGCTCCAGAAATAATAAAAACACAGCAAATCCCTGCAATGTCAGTTAACTTAATCTCCTCCAACTTAGAAACCCAAATTGTTTAGGAGATAAGATAGCTCGGAGTCAGAGTGCTTAGCTAAGTACCCCACTGATTATTTTTAAGATTTTGTAATACAACAACGTATCTTTGCTTTTTTTAAATACCGTGACAGCACTCCTTGAGCAGTGTGGTGTAAAATTGTCCAAAAGAATCGTTGGTGGACAACACTCAAGCCCAGGAGAATGGCGCTGGCAGGTGGAACTGCTCGACCGCGGCAGGCACTTTTGCGGCGGTTCCCTTTTGACTCCGCAGTGGGTAATCACAGCTGCACATTGCACGTGGGATAGAGATACCAGAACCATCAAAATACCGTAATTAACGTGCTTTTCTATTTATTAAGACCGTAAACAATCCTTTTGCTATTCCAGTGACTAAATTAAATTGCCTCACTCTGTAAGTGCGGGTTCTCTTTGTTTAGACAAAATTTCAAACTTGATAGAGTTGTTGTAATCATAGTCAATATTGTAGATGTTTTGACATCTATAATGATTTTAATCAGTGTATATCAATTTATATAAATTTTATTTAATGTAAGTGATAGGTGTGTTTTCTATGGAAATACTCTTTATATTTTTAGTTCTATCAGACTTGGCCAACATACTCGTTCTGAAGTAAGTGGAAATGAGCAGGTTCATTCAGTCAGTAAACTCATCGTACATCCTCAGTACGAACCTCCTTTGAAATATGACTTTGCATTGATGAAACTGACAAGGCCCGCTACTATAAACGATCACGCGGGTATTATCTGCTTGCCCGAGTCCACCGCTAAGCTGCCGGTCGGAACAGTCCTGTGGCAAACTGGCTGGGGTTACACTTCTCACAATGGCGAGAGGTCGGACGTGTTAAAAGAGTTGGAGATTGTCGTCGTTTCTCCAAGCAGAAGTCCATTTCCTGTAAGTATTATGTAATGAAAGCCGAAAACTTTTATCAATAAAGATTTTGTTACACATAAACAAGTAAAAGCTAGCGATATAAACCGACGTTTCCGAGTCTTCATGACGCCATTGTCGAGGTAAGTGTAAAGATAACAAATTCTGCGAGTTCATTTACAAGTTGCAATAAATTTACATGATAAAGAATGCGAGATTAAGGTCGCGCGGGTCCCTTGATATCATAAAAAAAAAAAACAGTTTAATCTATTTGCGTCACATCCCATATATATATACTTTCAGCTGACTCGACGAATTAAATAACCTTTTTTTAACAATAATCTTATTTGTTTTGTATTCGCTCATTAATTCTTATTTGTTTTGTTTTTCTTGAGTTTTGTACCGCATTGTTATAGTTTCTCGCTTAGTAATCAGCGGTTGTTCATCACTGGTTATTTTTTTTTCGCTTGCATGTGTTACCACGCCCTGTTATGTAATCACCTTTGTAATGTTTTGTCATTTTTTATACTGTAAACTTATTTAAGGAAATTGTAATTTATTCTTCACTTGCACTGCAACTGATGAAGGTCACTGACCGAAACGTATATTTTTATTAAAATTTTTAACTTTTAGAGATTTTTTAACTGTATGTATATATTTTTTTCGCTCGAAGTTGTCCGCCCTCGTTCTTCGTAAGAGTCTACAATTCATTCCTCGAGGTTTGGACTGCGAATCCTTTTGGATCCTTCTGGCGAGTGACATCTCTGTTGGCTCGAAGAAAAATGTCAATATCTCTGAAACGAAAACAGATATTTCAAAAAGAAAAACGCCATTCTTCTGTATTTCGAAAGGCCTTTCAAATAAGCAGGAATTATTTTTCATATCATATACACTTTAACTTGTTCAATTTTATCCCCACTCATCATTATTGACATATTTTGACTTATTTTCTTGTTCCTGGTTTTAAAAATCATGAAGTGAGTTTTGTTTACATTCAGTGATAATTTATTTGCTGATAACCAAGTTGCTATGTTTTTAAGTTCTTGGTTTATAATGTCGTAAAGCGCACTAATGTCTTGATGACTCAAAAATAAATTTGTGTCATCAAAAAGAATGAATGGTAGTAACTGAGAGCATTTGTCTATGTCATTCATATAGATTAGGAAAAGAAGAAGCCCAAAGACTGATCCTTGGGGCACTCCACATTTTATAGTTAAACAAGAAGTTCCACTATAAAAGGGATGGCACCTCCCACATTTCACACCTTTCGGGCGCGAAATGCAAATTTTTACCCTTGCATTCATGGCGTGTTGCATAGTCAAGCGTCCTACAAATTGAATACGCTTCAAAACCTCGTGAAACCAAAAGATACCCTGTACAAAAATAAGATATAACTTGTTAACGTTTTAGCATAACATTCTCAGCAAAAATGAAGCACATTTTACCAGCAACTTTCACAGAGAAAGCGCGGGTTGTTTGTCAGCTGTTTACGCTTTGATGGTTTATTGACAACTGGGCGTGAGAATGGCCAGGCCAGGCCCCTTTTATACCGGAACTTCTTGTTTAAGCTTTCTGATTTTGTGGAATTATATTTCACAATTTGTTTTCTATTTGATAAGTAATTCTTAAATTAATTTAAAGCTACACCTCGAATTCCATAATGCTGTAGCTTATGTATGTATTCATTTAAAAGAGTATGCACGAACTACGACGACTTAGGCCGACAACAAACGAAATATTCATAAGAATATACTTCTTAAAATTCTTTGAATTATTAATTACACGTTATTGTTCTCAGCTTTGTGTCCCAAGCGCTGGAACGTAGCGAATTATCATAATTAGATTCGCAGCTTTGAATATAGTACACCAGTGTTGTAAACATCGACTCGAAAGGCCTTCGGAAGCGGCAAAACCTGTAACTTTGTGTCCAAGTTTTCTCCGCCGATACAAAATTTCGGAAGTCGATTCGTGAGGAACATAATCTTAGTGTAATCTATTGTGCCCTGACAGAAGCGAATTTTAAAAACGCCCTTTCAAAAAGAATATATCACGTTTCAAAGTTTAGATGTCACATTTTTACTCTTTTAGAAGCCAATAACTTCGAGAGGCACAAAAGAGGTTATGATTTATCACTAGGTTATACAGTCATTTAATTCTGTGCGCTATTCTAGTTGAAAACTTGGACACAAAAATCGCATAATCTGCAGTTCAACTTTGAGAGCTTAAAACATCGCCGTAACCGGTGAGCTGCCAGTAAAACTACAACCATGCTGTAATTTCATCATCCTTTAATATCCTTGAAATTTGGCTTATGAATTTATTCATAAGCAAGGGTCCTGCGAGACCTTAAATTGAGAAATACTTTAGCACGTGCAATCGAATTCAATCCGTGCTAAAGTATGCCCCTGATGAAGGATAGTGTTGTCTATCCGAAATATTGGGCTTTGTAAAATATACCTTTTTACAACTGTTCGATCAGCCTTGCATTTTAGAGTTTATTAACAATTAAAAATCCATTATAATTAATGACCTAATTAAGAATTGAAAATCACGTAAACAAGACAGTGACTACAACAACTTATTTTGCTGTTGATGAGTAATCTCGGTGAGGATAGACTTTAGTTATAGCAAAACGTTTTATACTACGATTTTGAGCCCAACTGTTTTCAAGGGCTTTCAATATATTTAGGCTTGGAGCTATTAAGCAAGAATCACAAACTCCAGAGCTGAGTCGGAAAGGATGCCGAAATATTTTCTCACCTCTGTCAATGCAAACGCCTGCCGCGAGTTTTAATTATCTCGAGAAAGAGAAAGAGCTCTTTTAAACGGCTCTCTTCTTCCTGTCAAGTCTCAGTTACAATCTTCATTTTGTTTATCTCGCATGCCGCTTGTCGTCTTGCAAATTTCGACCGGTTGACTAATCGAGTCTTTTATCTGGTCAAGTAGTTTGTGTCCGGCAAATCGCGGTTTTGCACTGAGTCTTGCTTATTGTTTATCGCGATCAAATTTGTGGATAACAATCTGTATCTTTCGTCTTCGAGACCTTGTAAAATGACACTGAAATGAAGAGAGCATGCGAGAGGATCCTTTGCGAGCGTTTCGGCAATCCTCTGCGAGCATTTGGGCAATCCTTTGCGAGCCGCTTTGACGAAAATCGAGACTTTTTCCGGTACCGTTCTCTTCGATTCTCTGAATGCACACATTTTACCTATCTACGCGAGGACTTCTAAGGTGCCTCTGTGCCGGAACCCTGCGGGGGCAATAATAATTATAAAATAATATTATAATTATAATAAGAACCTTCCCAACATCCTTTGCACTAGAAAAAATTAAAATGTTAAATAACTTTAGAAATGACCACTTGAATCCTGGCATTTGAAAATTAAGGGAGACTAGGTCCAAGCAGATATCTTCCCTTAGTTGAAGCGTAGAGTATCAAGAAATTGCATGTCGCCACATATTCTTATGAAGATACATTCTGTGTAATCCTTGCGATTGTGACGTCATCTGTCACGTGATCAAAACACGAGGAAGTTTTCAAGTGGCTTTAAGGTGATTCCACTGAATTGCATTGCGCATCTTTGCTGCGCATTTAGCGCGTGCACGAGCGCGCGCGCACACACAACATTACGGCTTTTCTTTCAGGTTAAGCTCAGAAGAGAAATAAATGGTCATTTTCTTCTAAACGAGCACGGTGACCCCCATTTTTTAATGCATTTTTGTAACGCTCATAACATAGTTATGAACTGGACCAAGTCTTAGAAAATTTTAAATACTCCTTCTTTTTCAGTGGAATCACCTTAAAACTACATTTTACTCCCTGAAGCTGAAAATTTTTTTATCCAAGTTGTAGATTTTTTGATGGAATTTTTAAAAAGGAACATTATTATTTTCCCTTAAAAAGATATAGTGGTGAAACACAAGTTTTAAACCTAGAACTGATAAAGGGAAAAATTCCTATGAGGTTTGAATGTATGCTCTATTTAATGGCGTTGACAGTTTCTCAGCGTTTTGAAACCCTTTTGAGCCCTTCATGGTTAGAATATATGTAAATTTTTCACATTCCAGACATTCCTATGACGTCATCAGGCAATGACGCAGTTGACAGCGAAAAGCCTGGTGCGAGTTCCGAGGCTCGTATTACCTAACCTCGTTCCCAGGAAGAGAGACCCTGGGAACGAGGTTGCGTATTACGCGGTTACACAGCCGGCTCATCGATCGGATTGAAGTACAATCTCGTTCCCAGAGTCCACAGGCTCCACGGTCAGCGGTTTAGTCGCCGGGTGAAACTCTGGGGAAATGGAATTTTTTTCCCACGAATTCATGGGTTCCGGTTGTTGTGCGCATGCTTAGCTAGTAAAACGGAAGTGAAAAAACCGGGAAAAACAGAAGGCTCAGGGGTCAGTATAAAAATCTGAGAACTCCACTCTCTCGATCGCGACATAAATTTCCGACAGCGCTGTGTAGCCTTGACAAAACGCCGACACGAGACATTTTAAAATTCCGACAAGCGACCTGGGACACCCCCCTGGCAGGGCCTCGACATACGACTCGATATACAACTCGTATTAAAGTCAAGTGGATCAACGCTTTTATGGTTGAAGAAACAGCTCAACGGGAAAACTGCGATAGATCGATAGTGCTGTTTGAAAGCAAAACATGCACGTCAGATTGTGTAAGCTCCTGGAGGACAAACGTAAACAAAGGGAGTCGTAATGCCAAGTTGTATACGAAAGTATTTTTTCTCTGGAAGAAATCTTTCGAGGAAGGCCAGTGGTCGAATCTACATTTACACACAGCATTGTTAACGACGGCCGTGAGAGCACGGAGCAACTGCATGCCGATCGAAAGCTCATTTCGAAAATCAAATTTTCATTGAAATGCAATCGAATAGGCAGGTAAGCAATTATGTGCCGTATTTTCCACTACAGTGGGAGACTACAGTTGCAAGATTGGTTTCACCAAAAAAGCTGGAACTTTGGCGGTCCGGAATGATGCTGGTTTCGCTCCCAACCGATTTCGCACCCACCGAGTTCGCCCCCACCGATTTCTAACGTAGTCACGCTTTTCTCATGCTAAAGAACGAGAAATATTCTAGATAGTTTTACTCAAATTTATTCATTTTCCCTCTGTTGTTGACGAAGTTCCTTCGTACATTTTCGTCATGACTTAAAATCGAAAATTTCCCCTGGCATTTGTAACTCATTAGACAAATGATGAATTTGTTTTATCTTTAACCAGTTTAACCGAAGTATTTGTAGTTATTTCATGATTGACACATTTTCTTTTGTTATTCAACAACCTTTATTTAACTTACAACACTGTTGAATATTAACTAAGTGAAAGTCCGGGGAGGGCTTGATAATGTAGCAGGGAAGAACGGGGCTGATGAATGAATTTATGGTTATTAATGAGGGATTTATCTGTATAAATCCCTCTTTTCAGGGATTTATCTGTTTAAATCCCTCGTTTCAGGGATTTATACAGATAAATGCGAGGGCCTTTATCTGCATAATTTATTAAACTTCTCATTAGTATTCTAATATTCTAGGTTCCGATTGATCTATTCCTGACAAAATTAAACTCTCTGGACAAATTAAACACTGCAATTTCAACAATAAAATTGTTACTGCAACCTGATTCGAAATACTTTAAGCTATATAGCAGTGGCAGTCCAAAAATTTCTTAAATCTTCTTCAGCTTCTAAATTACTTTTGGAAATACAAAATTCATGTTAAAATGGAATCATAAAAGATTAGCTAAGTTCGGTTGAATTTCCGTCACGCTGATCTCAAATTTGTCGCTGCACACTGCCTCAGTTAAAAATTCCTTCCTCTTGAGTTCAACTACAGTTTGAGTTCAACAACGCGCGTCTCAATCTTGAAAACATGATATTCCTAAACATTTCTTTACAACTTATCTCGTATTCGGATCCGCTGAGCGGTCCATGTTCCTGTCTTTGGTACAACTCTTCATAAATTTTTCTAGCCGTTGGACGTTTCGATTTCTTCGTAAGTTTACTACTGCCATTATACGCTGTACAAAACACGCTAAACCGCACCTTGCAAACAACACACAGAGCAAAACAAACCATCAAAACAAGCTTGTGTTATTCAAATAAGGGTGCCTATCACAATAAATCGCGAAATCCGTGGAAATGCACGATGTATATGTATATGGATTAATACCTCCGTTCTCGGTATTTATCTCTTACATAAAAGGTCATAAAAGTGACTGTTTAAAGCATTTATAAAATGCTGTCACTTATCAGAAAAATATGACCTTGCATTTGTGAATACAGTGTAATTGTACTTTATTTTTGCTGAAATTAAAGTTCGCCAAGGGTGTTTCTATGAACTGATTTAGCTATTTGTAACATTCACTGAGTGCTACCATGTGAATATTGGTTGAATATGCTATTGGTTTTCTGTACATAGCCTACCCCCAACTGCATGCAGCCAGCACAGCCCAAGAAATACTGCTTGTGTGTCACAGATTGCTTGAATGGCTTGTTGTGTTACCCCATTTCTGTAGCATTAAGTGACTAGGCATATCTCTTCTTCCCCTGTCCCCCCGGATGGAATATTAGTCCATTGCAGGAATACTGCCAAAAGTATATTTGTTGGAACCCATTTATATTTGAGAGTTAAGTGTCTTTCCCAGAACACAACACAATAAACCCTGGCTGGGGCTTGAAACCTGGACCATTCAATCCGAAGTTTAGTGGTGGGGCCTTACATTAGCCCACTGTGCCCCCCATCTTGTTTGTTGTACTACAGGTTATTTTGGAAAGTTACATAGATTTGATTTGATTCGGCAGATTCACCAAAACAAATATTTGTGAAATAAACAAACGTATCTCGCAAAGACCCCTGAAACTCCACAAGACTGTCAAGAGGTGTGGGCTGGAATAAACACCACCCAGTAACTTGTACAAAACACAAAATGATAAGCAGTCAGAATGAGTGGCAAAAATGTCAACTTTATTCTCATGTTACAGTTGGTGGACATAGGTGTCTATTGGTTGTAATTTAGCCAACTGCAGGACCTGCAAAAATAAATTAAAATATATCTATGATCACAAAAGGTGCTTTATGGTGTGAGTCCTTGAAGCCATTAGAAAGAAATGATTGTGTAACAATTGCAATAGGGGATGATAGGACAGCCTAGTGGCCTATAAGTCCATCCAGGTTTCCACAGTCTTAAGCAGTTGGTGGTTTGGCTGGGGTGGTGGTAAAGGGGTAATTTTAGAATAAATTATTGCGGGAACCAAGAGAGAGAGAGTTATATCTTTTCCATCTGAGACCAATATAGGTAATGCATCAGTCAATTCCAGCAGTGCCCATCCCCCCCCCCCGGGCAACCGCGGGGCATTTCCTAATGTTGCCCGTCCCGAGGGTGGGGCATTTGCGTACCTCGGGTTGACCCCCGGGCCTTTGACACGTGGTTTCGAAACCGTGGAGTGAGTCGCGTATTCGTGATGGAGGCGTTTATAGGCCAAGACGTGGACTACGTTGCAGATTAGCTGGTCCATGAAGGACTAGAGAAGCTCGTGGATGTTCGTGGATGTTTTTAAAGGTATGTTTTCTCAATTTTAGATATTTCTTCATTGCTAAGAAGCAACAACTTGTATTATATTCTTATAGCACCTATCGAGAGATTGAAAACAATCAACCCGGGAGCGGGGCATTTGCCCGGTTCCTTCATCCCCACCTCGGGGAATTTGCCAATTTTTTTTTAAACGAAATGCTAATGCCCGGGGGTTAGCCCGGGGGGGGGGGGATGGGCACTGCTGGAATTGACTGATGCATAAACATTGTAAAAGTATATCAACAAGCAAAGTGCAGTTTTCTAAGTAAGGACTGCTGTTTGAACTTTATATCATGCCCTTTCAAGGTTCAATGTGGTTCACAATTTTTTCACATACCATTACCAACTGTCTGAAGAAATTCTCATAAACAGTTGCATGCCCTGTTGCAAATATGGAAGTTTTCTATTTCCTTTATTACAATTAACACTCTACATAATCAATGTCCGATAATTTTCAATATAAACAATATTCCTGCATAGACTGCATAACGGCTGATAACAGCCGGCGTTGCATACAGATGCAGTCGCCAGGATGTATTTACGCTTAGAAAAGCACCAGAATTTACCAAAAAATCGGAGTTGTACAAAAAACACATCAGACAATTTCCAGCTCCTCGATCGAAGAAAATACTATTAAAAAACCGGGTGAAAACCAAAATCTAAAGCTAGTTTTTACCTACCTTGAAAACGAAACGGGAAATGGCATCATAAATCGCGGTTTAAGACCAAGATACTGCAAAACACAAACGAACGAACTCCAAAAATCTCGGCAAAATGGCCGCTAAAGCTTCCTAAGCAACTTCCGGAAATACGTCTGAGTTCGAAGGCTATTGTATTGAGACAGCCAATCAAAAAAATTCGAATTAATTCGAATAATTCCATTTCCCCAGAGTTTCACCCGGCGACTAAACCGCTGACCGTGGAGCCTGTGGACTCTGGGAACGAGATTGATTGAAGTGAAGTCCGGCTAGTGAAGTCATGATTTTGTTTTTCTGCAAAATATACTGAATAGTAGAAAAGAATTTCAGGGCATTCAACATGAGTATATTCGTGGCTGCGAAAGCCCACAAGTCGAGCCATCTTTCGAGAGAACGGCACAGCTGAGTGGGTTTACATTTGTTTTCAAGCTGGGAGGCGACTGCGGATTTCAGTTTGCGGGTAAGTTTTGATTTATCTGTGTTATAAAATAATCGTTTACACTATTTAAGCGGTTTACGAGTTTTAGTTTTGTAAAACTTTCTTTTAGTTTGCATTTTATTTTTTAGCTTCTATTTGAAGCGTCTGAAAACTTTGCATTGTGTGCGTAGTTTGAGAGTCAGTGAAAATAAATAAATTCTGTCAATCAGTAAATGCTATAGTGGCTTACTTCAACACAGGATATTTGGGTGTGCTGTAGGAATATTAATTAAGCATACACATGTCATATGTAAGCAAAACCATAGGAAATTTAGTTTGGTCATACACTATCAGTGAGTAATCTCTTATTCGAGCAAAAATGCAGTATTGCAATGTTACAGAATCTTACTGAAGACCCTGAGTCACTCAAACAACAGACTACTCCAAGAGGCTTGAGTATTTGGAAGTCAAATGTAAAAACTCAATTTGGATTGCTTGCAGTTTCTTGTGATTAATCTTGAGAGTGGCAGACTGACAACTTAGCAGACTCATTAGCCGGCAGCTTATCATTATTGCCTTCATTGTGGCCATACTTTACCTTCAAGCTTATTTTTTCTCACACTGTGCATTTATTGGTTATGAAATCAGAAAAGGTGAAACAAAAATGTGAAGAGAAAAAAAAATCCGGAGTCCCCAATGGAATTACCGCCCAAGATCTTCTAAACACTGGGTGGGTGCTCTACCACTGAGCTAAATGCAGTCAGACCCACTCATGTTGAGGAAGACTGGATTCATATATTGTATGTGACACATGCCCTGCATACTGCTAGGGTGAGCTAAGTTGCCTACTGTATGACAAGGAGAAAGAAAAATCTGAGTTCCTGATGGGACATGTTACTTTTGTTTTGAGTTTATTTTCTATATCAGATGAGCATCTAGAAAGAAAATTGCATTTTATAACCATCTATTTATATTTAAAGCAATTCTTCAGTTTTCTGATTATCTGTTAGCTGATGTTTAAAAGAACTGTTGATGCTTTGTGAAACCTTGAAAATAAGTATTGGAAAGCTTCACTGTTCCTTTACAGATTTCTGGTAAATTTGCAGTGAAAAAAAAACAGATAGGATGTCTGATTTTGCTTCTCTCGTTTTAAAAAACTGTAGACTGAATTTTAACAGACTGTAGTCTTAAGGTTACCGTATACCTTCGCGGGTGTCTATCTTAAACGCAACCACCACAAACTATATATCAGTACAAAGCTAATGAAATACACTATTCGGTAAAAATTATTTTTCTTTGATTTTTTCTAATCGTAAGGAGAGTGCGTCCCAAAAGGCCAAAACGACTGACGTCTACTTGAGCGAATTTATCGGGTATTGAATTAGACCGCACAATCAAAACTACTGCATTATATCAATCACAAGGCATCAATCTTGAAAACCGTGTGAGGCTTTGTCAATGTTCCTATTGGTTGCTTCGCAATTTTTCTGTCAATTTTGATGATCAAAAACTTACCGAAGCCTTTTACGACGAAGGCCATTGCGGGAGATCAATTACGAAAAACGGAAATCCCTCACACGGGTTTTCTGTTCGATGTCTTGGGCAACTTCGGGCCAAATTTCAAGGCAATCCGTCAAATTTACGTACCCTATAAATTCGTTTAAAGCGAGCGCACTCGCGTGAAAACGAAATAGGTTTTTTTCGCTTCTAAAGGATTACAAACATTTCACGCCCTTGCTGCGCCATATGTCAACACTTTGGATACTTCCGATGCCGACAGCCAATAGCATGTCAGGACGTCCCACGAGACTACTGGTGTCGACTAACATCTCGCGGGAAAGTAGTTGCACGCGTGACCACAGCTCGTTCGATTTGAATTTCTCGGATTTGTTTCCAAAATGCCGGGCAAGAGAAAAAGTTCAAAGAAAGGAAAAACTGCAGTGGCTTTGACGGTGGCAACGTCTGCATCTATCGATCCAAAAGAGCAGTCTGGAATGTAACTATCGGCAAGAGTTTTTCGCCATTCGTCATCGAAAACCTTCTTCTTCTTTTTCTTAGGACCGGTTTTCTTCTTTACTTTCAACCAGGGACTTTTTTCTTTCTTTTTTTGTACATACAGGTCAAGTAAAGACCAACACAAGCGAAAATTTGGTGTGAATAAATCACAAATTGCAAGCGTAAACAATAGGAAGGGACGCCACATGAAATGAAATACCCCGATCTTTTGCCGCGAAAAACGTCCCAGGAAGTCATGACGCTGACAGAGTTTAATTGGCTTATAACTCTCTGGCGGGTAATAGAGTTTCATTTGAAAAAACATTTTTGTTGATTACTCGCGCGCGTTTCAAGATTTTGAAATAATTTTTTTTAGAAAATGAAGGGAGACTAGTAATGTTTAATTTGGCCGTAAAAAAATTTTTTGAAAAAAATCTACCCTTGAAGGTATACGGTAACCTTAAAAGAACATGTATAGTGTCCAGACCTTTTGCAGTGACGAAACAGGGTAGTGACACAGGCTGATGCAGGGTTCAAAAAACTTATTCTTTCTGTCACTATTGAGCAACAAAACATTCATAATTTACCTCAAGCAAAAACTGATTTGGTTAATGTGCACTTGCAATTACACTGTTATTGACATCTGGCAATTTTTGGTGTGTGACTGTCAAATTCTTGGGAAGGGAGTGATGGACATGGGTTTACTGATGTAAACATAATGTGTATGGTTAAGATAAGCTGTTCATCATGTAAACCGCATTTAATACATTTAGTATACTTTGTTACCGGCTGTACTTAACAGTGATTTTCAAGAAAAGGATTACAAACATGCCTGACAGTGTCAGATTATGGACAGAACATGAACTCAGCAGTCTGGATAAAAAAATGTGAATTCAAAGTAAGCATTGTCTGGTATCTAGGTATTATTTTAGGCATGATGAGCTGTGTTTGATTTCTCAGAACAGTAATATGTCATACAATTACCCATTTATTTGAAGCTGAACTTAAAGAGAGGCCTACGTATTATGCAATAAAAAAGGACAATTTAGCAATGATGCGGATGCTTCCAAGAGATATCTCATGTTAATGGGAACACATTCTTCATGACAACTGTGTAATTTAAGTATTATTATATTATATTTATATCACATTACATTACATTAAATTATTTAATATACTTATACTTTGCTTTGATTGCTTTTCCAGACAACTTACTTGATGTGATGCCACATTACTTCACTAAATGGACTTAAAAGTGAAACTTTAAAACATATGCTACTAAAAACAATGGTGTAACACTTTGGTTACTGCTACAGTTTTAAGAGCTCAAATTATTTCAGTAAGAAAAGAACATATCAATTTATTCAAATTTAATTTTAACTGTCAGTCATTAATAGAAGAGGCATAAAAAGAAATGTGGTCAGCAATCATCATGGATGTTGCAGTTTTGTGGTGGTGAATTCAAGTTTTTTTTTCATGAAATGCTGGATACATTTTTCATATAGTACACCAACAAACATGTGTATATGATTTGTGAGACATTTTTAGGAGTGCTACATAGTGTATTGGTTAACATACATGATTTATTGTCAAGTGTTGTTATTGGGCAAGTGGATTTGGAGTAAAAAAGAAATTCATCTTCTTTATCATTGTCATCTAAGTTTTATGCATGAGGTCTGCAATTGGCATAAAACAACTAAAACAAGCCAAAGTTTTTTTAATAGGTTATATTTAACTCTATCTGTCAATATAAGCTACAGAGGTATATGCTGCTGTGAAGGGTATGGTTTTCAAGTCTGGGATCGGAGTTTTGGTCTAGAACAAGTTATCAATTACCAGGACACTAATCAGTGGTATTAAGTCCAGTCAGAATAGGAATAGAAACTTGGAAAAGAAAGAGCCTTTCATAAAAGTAAATAAAATCAATGCGGAAACACTGTTGGCAGATGATTTTCTATTGAAAACACTAAAAGTGATACAGTTTTTTGGTGTCTATAGTCTAGTATAGGGTTGCAAAATCAGCTGAACATGGTCGGTCTTGTATATAGGGTAAGGGTTTCAGAGTCCCACCGGCACACCCCCACCCAAAAATGTACAGTGTACCCCCTTCCCCCTGTGGAATTTATATACTGCATTAGAGTACAGGCTCCAGTGTCACCTAGAAATACATGAGAGATTTATAAGCCATTTCGGAGTTGATATTAATTTAATTCACCTCTGTTAAAATACAAGTCTTGGTGCACAACCTTTCATATGAAAATGAGTTTCGGATTTGAAACAACAAGTGTTCAAGTAAAACTTATAACTAATTGAAAGGTTTTGCACCAAGACTGCGTTTGAAACAGAGGTAAAAGGTATCTTGAAAATGACCCATTAAAATGGATGAATCGATAGCAAAAGCATAATCCATGAAGATACCATATAAGATATATTAAATTATAATATTATTTTTCCGGTCCCACTTGTAATAATAGTAATAATAACACCCAATAAAGCCAAAGTGTTTGCAAATCTCGTCATGGCAGGCCAGATCCCCTCGGCCCTGCGCTACCTAAATAATGACGATGGTGGGGGTGTCTTACCGCTAAATGATGACGTCATGAGACAACTCAAGGATAAACACCCTGAGGCACAGGAAGACCATCTGGGGACTCTTCTTTTTGGACCAAGTGAGGAAGTGCCGGATGTAATTTACCAACAGATAAATGCAGAGATGGTTCGCGATGCTGCTCTAAGAACTAAAGGCTCAGGGGGACCATCAGGAATAGACGCCAATGGCTTTAGGAGAATGCTTGCGTGTAAATCGTTCAAGAAATCAGGAACCGATCTGTGTGCTGCTATAGCCACAACGGCCAGGAAATTATGCACGGAATATGTTGATCCACTCAGTATCGAGGCAATTCTAGCCAACCGGTTGATTCCACTGGATAAAGGTGAGGGTGCGGTCCGGCCGATCGGAGTTGGAGAAGTATTACGGAGGATAATCGGGAAGTGCGTAATGAAAGTAACGAAACCTGATGTAGTAAATGGTTTGAACCCAGGAGTATCAGTAGTTCGTATAGTGTGATCGTCCGAGTGAGAGTAGTTCTGAGAAGAACTGTTGTTGGTGACTGACGTTTCGACAACCTGTGCGGAAGTCATCTTCAGAGTCAAGTGAAGAGTTGTTGTCAGTTGGTGATGTTATAAGTCTGGTCTGTTGTAACTGATTGGTCAGTTTAGCCGTGATGTTATTGGCTGTAAGACTCGTGTTAAGTCCGTCAACAGTAATAGGTAAGTTTCGATCCGTCTATTGTTAGTCAAATTAAGTCGTTCTGTTTGCGGTCTGTTCGTCGGTTTTGTTTATGTCGTTAATTAGTCGTTTGTAAGGTGGCGGTAGTTGTTGACATCTGTTGATAGGCGTTTGTTCTAAGTTTGTGTACCAGCTTTCTAGAGTCAGTCGTTGAAAATAGTTCGTACTGTAGGACCTGTAGGTTAAACATTCAGCAAAGTCCCAGTCAATTTTGTGATTAGTAAGTCGGTGGTGTTCAGAAATGTGATTGTTTACATCACCATTTCTAGTCGCTCGTTTGTGTTCAGTCAGTCTCGTGTTGAGGTTTCTACCAGTCTCTCCAATGTAGGAGGCTTGGCAGTCGGAGCATTTGATCTTATAAACCGCTCCCTGTCTGTTGTTAGGTTCGTCCCTGTCTTTAACGTTGGTCAGTAAATGTCGTAACGTAGTTATAGGCTTGTGAGCTACACGGATATTGTAAGGTTGTAGAATCCGCGCGATGGTCTCAGAAGTGCCCTTGATGTAGGGTATGGCCGCTGTAGTGACAGATGTAGGGTTCTTGTTGGTTTCTGTAGTCTCAGTAGTTCGGTGAGTGTTTCGTCTAAGGAAGTCGGCGTTGTAGTTGTTCTTGTAGAAAACACGGTCAAGGTATTTGTTTTCGTCAGATAAACTGTCTGTTGTGTCACAAACAAGTTGCGCTCGTCTCGTCAAAGTCTTGATAGTCGTAGCTTTGTGAGAAGTCGGGTTGTAGGATGATTCGTCCAGTAATCTGTCGGTATGTGTCGGTTTTCTGTACACTGGGTACGTAGTTCGTTGTTGTCGTGGCTTACCAGACAGTCTAGAAATGGAAGTTTTCCATCTTCTTCGATCTCTCTGGTAAACTGAATGTCGGCGTGCTGTTCGTTAAGGTGTTTGTGAAAGTCGTCAATTTCGTCTTTGTGTACGGCGGTAAAAGTATCGTCAACGTAGCGTAACCAGAGCGGTATCGTTTGTCGGCAAGTTGCAAGGGCGCGTTCCTCGATGTTTTGCATCACAATTTCTGCGACAACAACGGAAACCGGCGAACCCATGGCTGTTCCGTGCAACTGCTTGTAGTGTTTTCCGTTGTACTGAAAGTAAGTCGATGTAAGGCAGAGGTTAAGTAAGTCCATGATGTCCTCAGTCGGTAACGGTAATGTAACAGTAGATTGTTGGATAGCGGTCTCAGTGCACTGTAGAGCCAATTGAAGTGGAATACTAGTGAACAGTGATTTCACATCAAAAGACACAAGTTTGTAATCGTCAGGTATCTGTACCGTCTTGATGGCGTCAATAAAGTTCTCAGTAGATTGTAGTTTACGTCTCGATTGTTCAGTAAGGGGTTGCAGTATAGTCGTTAGGTATTTGGACAGTTGGTACGTAGGGGACCCACAGAACGAGACTATGGGTCGCATAGGAAAACCAGGTTTGTGCAGTTTCGGTAGTCCGTAGAGTTTCGGTGGTTGTAGAGTTATCGACGCAAGCGGCTCGTTGCAGGTGTGCGCAGGCCACAAAAGCGGAAGTGAAGCTGCCATTCATGCCATGCGTGATATATTTCACGCCGATGAAACAGATGCTGTTCTGCTTATCGATGCCTCTAACGCTTTTAATGCCCTGAACAGAACTGCCGCGCTGCACAATATACGAGTGCTGTGTCCAACCATAGCAACGTATGCGATTAATACCTACAGGCATGCGGCGCGACTATTTGTTACCGGCGGGAAGGAACTGAGATCGAAAGAGGGTACCACGCAGGGAGATCCTCTCGTTATGAGCCTTTACGCCATCAATCTCCAGCCTTTGATAACCCGTCTACAAATCTCGAGCGCAGCTAAACAGTGTTGGTCTGCTGACGACGCAACCGGAAGTGGCTCCTTTGAAGATCTTAAGAAATGGTGGGATGAATTGCTGGAGAGTGGGCCAGCGCTAGGATACTTCCCCAATGCAAAAAAGTGCTGGTTGATAACTAAGCCCGAGCGAGAAGAGGCTGCAAAAGAAGTATTTGGCGAGACAATGATCAACATCACCACTGAGGGACAGAAACACCTAGGAGCAGCTCTCGGGTCAAGATCTTACCTGGAGGAATATGTCGGTGAGAAAGTGGAGGAATGGGTAAACCAGGTCACCAACCTTGCAGAGTTCGCCTCATCACAGCCACAAGCAAGCTATGCAGCCTTTACTTTTGGTCTGCGGCATCGGTGGACGTATTTCCTTAGAACACTACCCGATATCGAGTGTCTCCTGGGACCATTAGAGCGTGCAATAGCCGATTCCCTTATACCGGCACTTACAGGTCATACATGTACGGATACTGAACGGAACCTGTTGGCCCTGCCAATGCGCATGGGAGGACTGGGTCTAGTCAACCCTATGGAACTTGCATCTCCAGAGTACACAGCCTCAACCAAGGTGACTGCTCCACTAGTAGAACAAATTGTATCACAAGCACATAAGTCACCTGACGACAACACAGTAAGGTCATTGCAACAAGAAACTCGTAAGGAAAAGGAACAACGCTTGAGTGGCAATTTCGAGGAAGTCGAGAGTGATCTTCCTTATAGATCTAAGAGAGCTGTTGAGAATGCAACAGAGAAAGGGGCCTCAAGTTGGCGGACGGTCCTCCCTCTGAAGGATATGGATTTTACTTTGAATAAGAGGGAATTTAAGGATGCTATCTACCTGAGGTACGACTGGGATATAAATGACACTCCATCGGTTTGCGTCTGCGGCGATGTCTTTAACACCGACCATGCTATGATCTGCAGGCGTGGTGGTTTCATTATACAGCGTCATAATGAAGTCCGCGATCTTGAAGCTGAAATGCTTAACATGGTCTGCCATGACGTTGAAGTGGGGCCAGTCCTACAAGAAATCACTGGAGAGATGCTGACCAGAGGTGTCAATAAAGCGCCTGACGCTCGCCTAGATATTCATGCACGCGGGTTTTGGCATCGACAAAGTTCTGCCTTTTTCGACGTGAGGGTTTGTCACCCCAACGCAGAATCATATAAAGATCTCAGCCCAGAGCAAATATATCGCCAGCATGAAAATGGAAAAAAAAGCGCTCATATGCAAAGAGAGTTATGGAAATCGAGCAAGGGACATTTACTCCGCTAGTATTCTCAACTGCAGGAGGAATGGCAGAAGAATGCAGACGATACCACAGCAGACTAGCAGGACTCTTGGCAATAAAGAAAGGGGAAGACTACTCCACAACTATCGCTTGGGTCAGAACCAAAGTCTCGTTTGCAATCTTGAGATCAGCGCTTTTATGCCTTAGAGGTTCACGCACTATCAGGAGAAGGAACAATCTAAACATTAATGACATTGATATAGAAATAGAGAAAGGTCGAGCACGAATCCAATAGTTTCAAAAGACTCTCAAATTATATATGAAGCGAGAATAATACGTATAGAATTTTTATAGCTTTTCTTTTCTTTTATATTCACTTTTTGTAAAATTTGATTTTGAAATAATAATGATGTAAACGAAAATTAGATTTTACGAACAAAAATATCTAAATAAGTTCATATATTTTGTAAATAATTCACCTCAATTTGTGATATTATAACTTGTGTACATAGAAGTTTAGAGCATAAAGCTTTTAGAGTGTTATTATGTAGGTAGGCTATTGAATTTTTTACTGGAATTATCTCACAGGAAAAACTTTGGAGAAACAAATTTTGTATATTTTTTTAACCAGATACACCTAAGATTCAAGTTTGTATGAGAAGTACTCAATAAAGTTTTATTATTATAATAAAAATAATAATAATAATAATAATAATAATAATAATAATAATAATAATAATAAATAAAAAGGAAAAAAGAAGAAGACAAATTGCACAAATTCACGAGTGACACATAAACGATAAAAGTTGACAGTTACTTGTGATAAATAGCTCGTGTCCAGTCTGACGCGACGTTTCGTCCCAATATCACAAGTAACTGTCAACTTTTATTGTTAACCTTTTACTCGTGAATTTGTGAAGTCGGAACTTTGAACGCGATACTCAACGAGGTCTCTGAAGAGTTCCTTGGCCGGGACGAAACGATTGCCTCATTTAAGACGTATTAAAATGTCCAGATCTTCCGTTTTTTAACATATTCTCTTTTCTTATATATTTTTCAACAATTAACTCTCAACGAACCGAAACTGTTTTTGCGTAAACACTCGTGCAGAACTCCAAATAGTCAGGATTCATTAGGAATATTTTGCTTAACATGAAGATCTCAAATCTTGTGTCAATCTATTTTCTTCTTCCTTTTCAGGTATCGGACGCGGAGTTCGTTACCATGGCTACACAAGAAGGACACGGGTCTTGCAAGGGAGACTCGGGTGGACCAGTGGTGACTGAACGAAACGGCCGGTGGTATTTAGAGGGAGTTACCAGCTGGGGGACTATCTGTGGTCATCCTGTCGACCCCACCGGACAAGCTGATGTGCGAGCCGTTCTTCAGTGGATCAAAGATACGATCAAAAATAAATGATAAAGTAGAGTGTATGAGAAAATGATTTCAACGTCCTGGATCATTAAAGAGGATGATACCCATCAAATGAATTGTAGTTTATTTCATTTCTTTGCTTTTAAACCGTGATCGAAAGAAACTATAGGTCAAGATGGCTGGATATTGGCCACGTTCTTTTTGTGTTTTTATGGACCGAGACGAAGTCAAGGTGAATCAAAACGCAAAAAAGAACGAGGCCAATATTCAGCCATCTTGACCGAACAAGCTTGGTCAATAAAAGATTTATTATAGGGGGACCGACGCGGGAAATCCCGAGCGGGAAAGCTGGGCCTATCTTGCCCGCTCGGGATCTTTTTGGCTATATAATAAATCCTTTATTGACCAATTGGCTCGAGTAGCCAATCAGAACACAGGACTCACTTCAACTTGCCCGCTCGCGGATTAGCCAATATAATAATAGGACAATAAAATGACTTTTTTAGGGAGTATTGTTTATTTGCGCCCGCGTAGTGTCATTTGCGGCCCGAGCGCGAAGCGCAAGGGCCGCAAATGACGCTACAAGGGAGCAAATAAACAATATTCTCGAAAAAAGTCATTCAATTATCATTATTATCAATATACAAGGCCAAATAACATCCAGATATAAACTAACACGTTTAATGAGCTTTACATGTTCAATAATACAAGTACTTCGCGTTGAAAATTTTGTGCTATGCTACACTGTACATAGGTGTAGTTAAAAAGAGCTGCTATGTCTCTGAAAATAAATGGTAATAATAATTAACCAACTTACATTTTCCTATTGAGCCTCGGCGTAAAATCCCCGCAATGCTTCTGTTAATTTAGCTCGACCCGAGAAACACGAAATGAAGTGAACCGATGCTTTGCCGTGCTTCGTTTCCCGTAAGACAACAAGAAGTTGCTCTCTTTGTATCTTCGCCTTGTTCTTTTGCTTCTAAATCCGATTTTTTAGCTGCATTTTGTCCCATTCATAACAAACAGACTTTGATTTTTCTTTTCGAGCACTATTCGCTCAGCGAGAAACTGTGCGAGACTTTTTTTTTACTTCAAAACTTGCTGTACGCTAGCTGCTGTACGCAAGCTGTTCGCACCTGAATGGTTTTCCCGCGTCATTAAACGTAACCTGATTGGTTTATATTCATCGGATGATGAACCGAGAACCAATCAGCTGCAGGGCCGTTAATGCATTAACGGCCCGCTTGGAGTCATTTGCGGCCCGCAAAGCGCGTGTTTTCAAGAGGGCGGTTTTCAATTTGGCCGCGTATATTGATAATAATGCCAATTAATACTGCCACACCGACTGACGTATGACCCAAATTTTTTTTTTTTTTTTTTTTTTTATTGGCAAATTTTAAAATTACTTACATTGATAAGGATACAAATTATAATTACAGACATTACTCACATTACTAACAATCCGAATATTTACACTTCTCACAATAAGATTACTAATAATAAAGTACAATGAAAAATTTAAATAGAAATTACTCGTTAAAAGGAAAACAACTACAATTACAATTAACACACACACACAAAAAGCATAACAAATTTACTAATAAATGTGCTAAATAAGAAAATTTGACCACTTTTTATTAAAGGCAGTGCGATTATTGGTCATGATTGCGATGTATTTTTCCGTTTCAATTTTATCTCGAACGAGAGTGATATAATCGGCGAACTGAAATCTTTGGTCTGTTAGGGCATTAGTATACAAAAAGTATTTTCCAATTATAATCAAGCGGTTAAGGGTTGAACAGGACGACCAGTTTTCTGTTACGCCGTATATTATCTCTGTTTTAGAAAGAGAAGTCTTCTTTGTTTTTGATAGCGAATTATACCAAGTAGTGAACTCGGACCAGAAAGATCTGGCTGCTGAACATGTGAAGAATAAATGAGCAATCGTTTGTTCGACATTGGTACAGTAGGGACAATAAGGGTTTGGTTTTTTCTTCATTTTATACAGAATGTTATTTGTATATAGTATGTTGTGAATTACCTTGTACTGGAAAACAGATAGTTTTACTTCTTTCGTTACGCAAAATGGAAGCGAATAAACACCTTGTCGCGTTTGCGCATCAAAACCGCATTCTATTAATCTTTTATCTGCGGTAGGAGGACATTGCTGTCGGTTGACCAGAGTGTTATAAACTGTTTTACACGTGAGCTTGTCGATTGCGGGATGCGGGTCTGTCGGGACACGATGATGCTCGTCTCTTTTCAGACTCTTCTTCCAATGAATTGGTATAGCCGACAACAAACTTAAGTATTGTAAAAAATTGCATTTGATTTTGAATTTTTCCAAGAAAGTATTAAATGACATGAAGCCAGTTCCTTCATCGTTAACAATATTAGCAAGGTTTTGTAGGCCGACTTGATACCATTTACGATAATAAACTGATGATTTGCCTATTCTTATGAATCGGTTGTTTCAAATTGTTTGGTTTAAGAAATCTTCTTTCTTTTCAGGAGTAGTTCTGTTTAAGTCTTGCCAGTGCAATATTATATCACGGTAGAATTTGGGTAGGTGCTCATTAATACACAAAGATTTAATGTCATAGTTGCATTCGAAGAGAAGCTTGCCTCCAACGTTTGAAAGTAATGATAATGGGATAGATTTCCATGGTTCAGTTTCCTTGGAGCACAAACGTTTTACCCATGATATTTTCAGCGCTTTATCGAATAGTGAAAAGTCGATCATGCCAAGTCCTCCGTCATTCTTGCTTCTTGTGATAGTTGTTTTTTTAAGTTTTGGATTTTTGTTTTTCCATATATATCTGAATATTATGTTATTGACTTCATCGGTAAATCCGTTTGGAGTGTCTAGCACACTGCAAATGAAAGTTAGTTTAGAAATCGCAAGGGTTTTAACGATGTTAATTCTTCCATATATCGATAAGTCCCTGGAAGACCAAATGTTTAATAGTTTTTTAAGGGGATTAAGCTTATCAAAGAAATTCTTTTCAGTTGCAAGCTCTTCGTTATATGAAAAATATACCCCTAGGGCATAAATAGGCTCATCACTTAGTTTTAAGTCTAGCACACGGTCTTTTCTATGGCGCCAACGTCCCAACCATAATATTTCTGATTTGGATTGGTTTATTTTTAGACCTGAGCAACTTTCAAATTGGCTTAATAGATAAAAAAGATTATGAATTGACTGGACATCCCTTACGAAGACTGTTGTATCGTCTGCATATTGGGAGACCTTGACTGTTTGTTCTTTGTCAATCTGGATTCCTCTTATCTCGTTTGAATGTGTAATAGCATTGTTTAAAATTTCCACGCCAATTACAAATAGGATACCCGAAAGAGGGCAACCTTGTCTGACTCCTCTACTTAAGTTGAAGTGCTTAGTTGCGAAACCGTTATTCAAGACGCAACTTGTGATGTCCTTATACAAGACTGAAACCCACTGTCGTAATTGTGGACCAAAGTTAAATACCTCTAGGCATTTTTGCAAGTATTTCCATTCGATGGAATCGAAGGCTTTCTCGAAGTCAAGAAAAACGGCAAGGCCTGGAATATTTTTAGCTTTAGTAAAAGACATCATATCTGATATGATTCTGATATTTTCACCTATATATCTTCCCTTCACGTATCCAGTTTGGCTTGAACTGATGATAGTTGGCAAAACCTTTTCTAAGCTAGAGCTATAGCTTTTGTGGCAATTTTGTAGTCATTATTAAGTAGCGATATTGGTCTCCAGTTTTTCAGATAATTTTTATCTTTGTCTTTTTTCGGTATCAATGATATCACTCCAAGTTTTTGAGTAATTGATAAAGACCCATTTTTAAATGCGTAATTGAAACTATCAACCATGAATTGTCCGATAACATTCCAGAATGATCTGTAGAATTCAATTGTAAAACCGTCTGAACCAGGAGTTTTATTATTTTTAAACTGACCAAGAGAATTTGCGCACTCTTGAAGTGTTAACAGTCCTTCGCAATTGTCTGCTTCTTCGATGTTAAGGGTATTCAAACCATCTGAATGAAAAAAGTGATTAAAGATTTCTGATTCTGGAGATACATCTCTTGACCTGTAAATTTCTTTGAAAAAAGTTTCTTCTTCTTCTAATATTTGTCCGGGATTGTGAAGGAGAGATCCATCTTCTTTTTTCAACGATATTATATGTTTTCGTTTATGATTTCTTTTCTCTAGGTTGTAAAAATATTTACTGTTCTTTTCACCGAATTCATACCATTGAGCTTTACTGTGGACCATTGTGCCTCGAGTTTTATTGGCAACTACTTTCGCTAGCTTTTTCTTAACCCGATCCATTTCAATTTTAGTAGCTTCGCTGAAGTTAGATCTTATCTTTTCCTGTAAGCGAGTAAATTCCATCAATAAGTCATTTTCTTCATCCCGTTTTTGTTTGGCTTTTCTTTTAGCGAAGATTCTTGTTGACGCTCTAACTTCCATTTTAATCATTTCCCAAAATAATCCTTTGTCTGGGACTTCTTGATATTTTGAAACAATTTCTGGTATTTGTTTTGTTATCATTGCGATATAATTTTCATCTGTTAACAAAGAGTTATTGAATTTCCAAAATCCAGGACCGCGTGTTGTTTTTGTATTATTAGACGACAAAGAAATTGTTAAGGCAGAGTGGTCTGAAAAAATGTTTGGTAATATTTTGACATCTATAATTGAAGATTGCATATCTTTTGATATGAAAAAATAATCTAATCTGCATTGAATTTTCATCGATGGATTATTCCACGTAAAGCCTTGCACGTTAGGATGTTTATGATTCCACGCGTCAACAAGATCTTGAGTGCTCATTAAAGTCTTTATCTCTTGAATCACACCTTTTTTATGAACAACCGATCGTCCTCCACATTTATCTTTTTCGCTTATCGCACAATTAAAGTCTCCACCAATCACCACTTGTTCATTTGCATATGTATTGAGCAAGGAGTTTGACAAGCCTCTGAGGAATTGTACTTGTTGGGTTTGGTCATTTGGGGAATAAATATTCAAAAACACAAATTTTTCACTGTCTAATAATGCTTCGCATAAAATGTATCTGCCGTTTTTATCATTTACGATTTTCTCAATGGTCACATCGAGTCTAGGCTTAAAGAGAATCATTACGCCTCTACTATGATTTGAACCGTGGCTTTCAATTATTTTCCCTCCCCATTCCGCTTTCCATGTTTTGATTGTTTGAGGGGATGAGTATGTTTCTTGTAAAAATATGACATCTGATTTCTGTTGATGCAGCCATCGAAACACTTGACGCCGCTTGATAGTCCTGTTCAGCCCTCTAACATTTAAAGATAAGATCTTAAGATCCATGTATAATTATCCAGAAATTATGAGATGAAACATTTTTTCGTAATTCAGTTTGCCGATTCGAGTTAGAAAAATCATAACAATAAATATGCACGGCATATAAATACTGCAATATAAACAAACGCTGAAGATCATTAAGTGGAAAGACAACTAAATAAATATATTTTTGCACAAGAAAAAAATCGAAACACAAAAACCCAGTGTACATGCAGCAGGTTACCTTGTCCGAGACGAGTGTAAGCACCCCTTAGAGTTCCACAAAGGCAGCAAAATCTCAATCTCTTGCTTATCCACTCTCCATTATTCGACCGTATAGCGGGAAGTCTTTGGTTTCGGGTCCGCGGTAAACAGCATTCTCAATAATTAACTTTTCGACATTGAAGAAAGCCATTTTCTTTTCTCCCTTTGCTCTCTTAAGCACCGGCTGAAGCGTTTTTCTAATTTCATCCACTTCCCTCGGGAAGTCATCTGATACGCCATATTTTTTACCTTTAGGTAAGTTCTTTATACGTGATTTAATAAACTCCTTGTCTTGAAAGAAGGACACTTTGGCTATTATTGGCCTCGGTGGTTTCTTGTTTTCTTTGGGTCGCGTTGGAATCCTATGAACTCTTTCGAACTCGATTTCTCCTAGTTCGTCAGTTGGTATCTTCATTTCTTTATGCAAAAATTGCCTTAGAACTCCTTCTGTCTCTTTTGGCGATTCATAATCGTCATCTTTTATTCCGAAGAATTTGATGTTATTTCGTCGGTTGTGGCATTCTTGTTTGATTAACCGCCTTTCGAGTTCATCCACTTTGGACAGTTTGTCGCTTGCAGCGGCCAGCTTGGTAGCGGTCAAAGCGGCTTCTTTCTTCAAGTCTACTATTTCGGCTTGTGACAATTCTAAACTTTCTTTCAAGGCGTTCTTTTCTTCTTCGAGCTTCGTATGACCCAAATGAATGAATCATGCTCTTATTGAATGGCTTACAAAACTCAATGGATCATCGTAAATTGAACGGCACATTTTCGATCTGAATTGATTATTACAGATCTAAATGAAACAGTTGAAATAGAAAGGCTCATAGTTGGTTGACTTTTATTACTCCATTGCTGTTTTTCTTTGTTAGAAAACTATTATTTTGAGGTTTCCTTCAATTTCAAAGTAATCAGAAAAATGAGTAAAAACATCGTGACATTGCTCCTTTAACTCCGGTAAAGAACTTTCAAATTTTAATTATTTAATCTTCTCTCAATTTCCAATTTAATCTTCGGTATTAAACAACGATAAAATATTGCTACACAGGAGCAGGTATACTTTGTTCAGCGATGGCGTGAGACGCTTTATGAGTGTGCCGCGGTTAAAGGGGCAGTATCACGAGATGCCTTCTAAGTTTTTGTATAAACTATCCTAGAATTATTAAGGTGCCCTCACTGATCAACAAAATAACCTTAAAACGACAAAAAGGCATAAATTCACTCTCTAAGAAGTGAAAAGACCTTAATCAACGGTTTTTTAGTTATTTTCCTCCAATAATACTGTCAAACTTGAAAACGTCGACCCGACGTTTTCAAGTTTTAGACCACTTCTTTCCCACCTGTCCGTAGCCACATCAGGTTTAAACAACGTTTTTGATAAGTACAGTGCATTTAGCAAGGTTAGGCAATTATTATTGGATTTCCAATTAATAGCAAGACCTTCATTGGATTTTCAAGTGGCACTAAATCTTGGTGAGACTGCCCCTTTAAGTTACAACTGCGTGCTAAGCTTTTAATATTGAAAACCAATCCAGGTAAAATATAAATATAAATGTTTTCTATTTTATCGCGATTGCAGTATTCCTGTGTCTAAGGTTTTAGATAAGTTCTCGAGATGGGAATTCGAGCCCCTGTAACCAAAGAGCCTGATAATATAAAGATTGCAAATGTGCCTTTTCTGTATTTGGTGAGAGAAAAGGTCGATTAGACTCCAATCGGTGATTAAATGTTTTGTTAATATATTTTTTTCACAACATTCCTCAGCAAGGGTTAACGACATGCTGAGCTTAATTGAAAACCAATCCACCGTGAAAAAAAAAACAGGGACAACACCAATTTAGGAACAGGGTTTTTTCCCACGCTCGTGACAAATGAACATTTCATCTTTATAAAAATAGGTGTTAATAAAACAATCAAATTAACCAAAAATCAGTTGGCTCAACCCACCACTGAGGTACTGTTTCAGTGTTTTTCAATCTGTTCTTTCTTTGTGTCAATTATCATAAACTCAGCCAAGCCTTTTTAGATGGAAATGCTGTAGTTTCGTTCTGCTTCACAGGTTGCTGATTTCTAAATTACGTTAGGCACTCCCTGTTGTTCCAGAGAAAATTGCTGTCAGTATTCAAAACGACAAGGTAAGACGCAATCTTCTCCTTTGTTTTTTCTCGTCTTCTCCAAACACAAAAGTAAGATTTAGGAATTGTATGTTAAAACTATACTGTGTTCTTAAACTGTGTACTGTGAGAAAGGATTTCAGAAAATCAATTTTGGACTTTTCCTACGTGCCTAGCTAAGTAAGGTTTCTAACATAGTCAAACTTTGTGTTTCTGTGCCTTAAATTAAATAATACCTTCATCCGTTGATCCGGCATGTTGTGATAATGTAACTCCCCGCTGTGCGAAAGGAACATAAGAAGAGTCGCTTTCTCTGGGCCTTCTACGGTTCTTTTTCGATAAACTTCACTGGTTACTTATAGGAGATCGTATAGTTTTTACGTGCTTGGCGGGCTTACACCATCGGATCTGTCTGATATTGTCGAAAAACTAATATGTTAGCGGGCGTAACTCAAGATCGCTGACTAGTTGCCATCGTTGGGTTGACCGTTAATTATAAGATTTGCGTAACTACGGCTTCAGTATCATTTTTTGTGGCTGCGCTACAACTGTGGAATGCTTTGTCTCAGCATATTCGATCTTGAAATGATATATATAAAAGAGTTTAACAGCAAAATAACACTTGGCTTTTTAGTTCGGTAGTTTTTATAATTGTTTTATATATAAAATATAACCTTTCTCTGTTCTTTCTCAAATGCAGTATTCCTTGTCAAAGGCTTTTCATAAGTTTTGGAGCTGAGAATACGAGAATGAGCCTCTATAACATAAGAGCCTGATAAATGAGGTTGCAAATAAGCCTTTTCTGCATTTAGTGAGAGAAAAGGTCGATTAGACTCCGATTGGTGATTAAACGTTTTGTTAAGATGTTTCCTCACAGCATTCATACTAGCTTAATTGAAAGCCAATCCGCCGTGAGAACATTACGAGTTGAGAAAGTGGATTTTTACTGGTAAAATAAACCTTAAGTCAAGTGGGACAATCCACCACGGAGACACTTATTCGGTATAATTATATCATTCATTTCTTTGCGTTAAATTATCCAAATTCAGCCAGCCCATTTGAGATGGAAATGTTGTAGTTTTATGCTGCTTCACGGGTTGGTGATCGCACCCCCTGTTGTTCCAAATTAAAGAACATTGTTGTCAGTATTCAAAACGACAAGATAAGATGCGTTCTTCTCGTTTTATTGACGATCGTCTCTGTTTCTTGTGCAGCGGCTTCCTACGCCCAGGCAAATAATAAGAGGTAAGACGATATAGGAATTGAATGTTAAAGCTACTGGGTTCTTTAAAGTAAAAGATTTCGGAAAATTAATTTTTGACTATTTCCATGTGCGTATGTGAGGTTTCGAATGAACATTTTGAGCCTCCTCCATTCGTTGATCCGGCATGAAAGGAACATAAAAAGCGTCGCTTTCTTTGAACCTTCTTTGCCTGCACGGCAATAAATAGTCTAATTATTTATAAAATATGTATCTTCTATTTTATCTCAATTACAATATTCCAGTGTCATACTTATTACTAGTTTTTTCTTTTTGTAAAATATTTAGGGGAAATAAAGTTGTTGTTGTTGTTGTTTTGGAGCTGAGAATTCGAGAATGAACCTAAATGACAGACCTAAGAGCCTGATAATTGAGATTCTAAATAAGTATGTCTTTTTCTGCATTTTGTGGGAAAAAAGGTCCACAGACTCCGATCGATCACATTTCAAAATGTTTTGTGAAGATTTTATCTCACAACATTCAGCGAACTTTCAATCCAATCAGTGGAGAGATGTGCGTACGAAATTACAGTGTGCCCGTGAATGACAATTTCTTTTGCCTTTGAGCAGACGTGGTGCGCTGATAGATACTGCAACAGATTTGAAAATAAATTAAACAAGGTTTATGTTTATGGAAAGGATATTGCAAGCCAAAATTAAACTCACACAATCCAAAAAACAGTGAAGGTCGCAATTTCGGAAGAAAAAATGCCGGTTGTTAATTTCGCTTTGCAGTTTACTTTCCTTAATCAAAGGTCTCTATGAGCCCACGACTATTGGCAACAGGCGAATGAAATATATGCTTCACAGAATTTGTGGTACACACAGCAGTTGATGTCACTTCTTGCCTACAAGCAGAAATCGATTAAACATTTAGACAGGAAGCGTCACAATGATCTTGCTTAGTAACAGCGATCAGAAGATGAAGTTTAAAGTTTTGGTAAACAGATTACAAATACATTTACTGTAAAAAGTTCTTTCTTTGCAATTTATCTAGTCGTGATCGGGGGCTACAATTGTTAATCTTTAGTATATACCACATAAATGAATACTGCATCCCTCAAGCTCTGATTGGTTAACTCGGAGGAGCCGAAGAGGAACAAAATGGCCTCTCATGTGGCTTTGGGTACCGAAAGTAATGTTTTGGTCCGCTAGATATTCAGCTTGTGTGAGTTACTCAACTCAGTGTCGGTGAAAGTTCGCATATTTACCTCGCCGCTCTTCGCGTGTACAATGTTGACCCCTACTTTGCTTAAAATCGCCCGAGCTTCTTCTGTCATGAAAAGAAAGATTAAACACTTCATTTAACACGTTAATTTCTTTTGGCGTAATTTCGTCACCCGCACAGGCTGTGAACTTCTCGTGGGAACAGGTCTCGCTAATTGGTTGTTTTCAGTTGAAAATAATCGTGCGCGTCCGGTTTGGTTTGAATTTGAATTTCGCTTTCAACAACAAAACCCCAGCGAGCGAGAGCATGGGCATGCCGTGGTTAAGTTTACAACGAGGGCTATAAAGCTTAATTGAAAACCAATCCACCGTGAGAAAAACAGATTTTTACTGGTAAAATAAATGTCAATAAAATAAAGCAAAAGTGAAGGGCCGAACAATCCACCACGGAGATACTGATTCGGCATTTTGAATCAGTTATTTCTTTGCGTTAAATCATCACAAATTCAGCCAGCCCATTTGTGATGGAAAGGTCGTAGTTTCGTTCTGCTTCACAGGTTGGTGATCTCTAAGCTACGTTTAGCCACCCCCTGTTGTTCCAAAGAACATTCTTAACCCATTCTTGTCAGTATTCAAAACGACAAGAAAAGACGCGCTCTTCGCGTCGTTTGTTTTTTCTCGTCTTCCTGAAACATAAAAGGTAAGAAGATTTAGGAATTGTTTGTTAAGGCTACTGTGTTTTTTAATCGAGTAAAGATATCAGAAAATTATTTTTTGACTTCAAGTTTTCCAACATGCCTAAGTAAGGGTTCTAACATATTTAAAGATTGAGTCTCCGAACATTAAATGAAGTAATTACTTCATTCGTTGATCTGGCATGCTGTGACAATGTAACTCACCGCAAGGTGAAAGGGACTGCATGTTATGAATTTCTTCAAACTCTTTCAGCCATACTTCAAAACTAGAACAAATAAGATAAATAGAATTATTATCATCTTCCAGAAGAATGAAATTAAGCATCCAATGTGGAGGACCACGAACTTTATCTTCCATACTGTTAATTTGCAGAGTAGTGGCAGAGTGATCAGAATTAACAGAAGGTATAATATCAATTTGTTCGATATAATCTTGTATACAGTCGCTGATTAACCAGTAATCAAGGCGTCCCTAGACTAGAGGTCTTTTTTGCCTCCAGTTATATTCTTTTTTTGCCGGGATTTCTAATTCGCCAAATACCCACCAGATTGTATACTAGTTTGATATTAAGTCTATTTTCTGCTCGACCACCTTGTTCATCTCTGCATCGAAATGAACGTTAACGTCGCCTCCAATAATTAGCTTACTTCATCAGTGAATTAAAATCAGTCTCGTCAAGTACTCGCTGTACTGAAAAACTTGCAAAGAACGTGCCTTGTTCCGTTGTTTTGTTTGTAGAATATATCTTATTGTTACCTATTTTCGCGGGAACATGGAACAGGCTTATCGGCGGGCTTACATTTTGCGATTTGGCTAACTGAAAACATACGTTAAAGGAACTTAATTTTGCGAAAATTGTCAAAATACTGATCTACATTAACAAACGTGTGTTGCCAGAACTGGCATCGTTCCTTACTTTAGATGAAAGTGTACTAAAAGTACGAAACGTTTTGGGAAATAAAATAATGAACCTTATGGATGCACTTTTAAAATAAATGTGAAGAGGGCGGGTTTAGAACTTTCTGGAAAGGTCTGCAAGATTGCAAGGTATGGAAGACTGCAGCAGAAGTGCAAGGTTGTTTTTCAACCTTCAAAACCTTGCACGGTTTTATTTTCAAAATGACTATAAAAAGACCAATGCTGAGTGACAGTGGCATTTTTCTAAACAAATTAGTTTCAGTCGTTTGCCGAGGTGATGTCTCTGGACCTTGCTGTTGGGTTGTTGTTGTGGTTTCCGTAAACTCCCCGAAAATCATCCAAGGCGTAATTCATTACGCGACACTAAAAACTAGAAGCACTATAAGATTACCAGTTACTTGCCAAAAGAGTAATCAGTATGAAAACAATTGCAATACAATACAGAATCACCCAGAATGTTAAACGAATATAGTCACCACAGACTTTTGTACAATCCCAGACAAACTTCTTGGGACACTTGCTGCTTTTTTCCACTTGAAACCTGGAAATATCTAAAACAAGAAGTTGCTATAGCAACTTAAAACCGCGCTTATATTTTTCGCTAATTAACAGCTTTCATTCTCAAAAGTCACGGTTAAATTTAATCCGTTTGTATTATGAGTAAAGGACTAGCAAAGTAGTCACGTTAGTCACACAATCCGAGGTTTATGTTGTGGCCAGCTATCTTTAGCTTGGGGGTTTTCCCCTTCTAATGACGTAACCCCTGCACGTTCGGGCACGCTCAATTGTTTACTTAAGCAAATATTTCATTTCCTTTCAAATATTTGAACTCACTTCAAGGAAATAGCCAAAGAATTCACTTCGATTGCCTAAACCCACAAGAAATACTCGCAGAAGAGAAAACAAATTAAATTAATGACCGTCGCTTCTGCCGACATAGACATGCAAATGAAACACAATGTTATTTGTCACGTAACGAAAGTGAAACCTGCAACATCAGCGCATTCCATGGCTGACGTAATACTTTTTTTTTAGGAAATTTAATATTCCCTTTCAATCCAACGATTTGATATGACGAAAAGAAAAAATATTTTATACACAATTAAGAGCACAATATCCGTAACATGTTTCGTACATTGATGTTTTAACAGCTTTAAGCGAGTAAACATCACAGATTGCGCGATTCGAAGTGTCCATCACGATTTGGCCGAGTGAAGGTTTGGGTCTGGTCACCGACAAAAAAAAAACAACAAGAAGTTGCTATAGCAACTTAAAACCGCGCTTATATTTTTGGCTAATTAACAGCTTTCTTTCTCAAAAGTCACGGTTAAATTTAATCCGTTTGTATTATGAGTAAAGGACTAGCAAAGTAGTCACGTTAGTCACACAATCCGAGGTTTACGTTGTGCCCGGCTATTTTTAGCTTGGGGATTTTTCCCTTCTAATGACGTAGCCCCTGCACGTTCGGGCACGCTCGATTGTTTACTTAAGCAAATATTTCATTTCCTTTCAAATATTTGAACTCACTTCAAGGAAATAGCCAAAGAATTCACTTCGATTGCCTAAACCCACAAGAAATACTCGCAGAAGAGGAAACAAATTAAATTAATGACCGTCGCTTCTGCCGACATAAACATGCAAATAAAACACAATGTTATTTGTCACGTAACGAAAGTGAAACCTGCAACATCAGCGCATTCCATGGCTGACGTAATACCTTTTTCAGTGTATTCAACATTCGCTTTGAATCGAACGCTTCAATAAAACCAAAAGAAAATATACTGTATACACTTTAAAGAAAACAATATCCGCAACATTTTCCGTACATTCATGTTTCAACAGCTTTTGGCGAATAAACATCACAGGTTGCGTGATTCAGTCCCGATCACGATTTGGCCGAGTGGAGGTTTGCGTCTGGTCACCGACAAAAAAAAAAATAACAAGAAGTTGCTATAGCAACTTAAAACCGCGCTTATATTTTTTTGCTGATGCACAGCTTTCTTCCTCAAAAGTCAGGGCGAAATTTAATCTGTTTGCACTTTGAGTAAAAGAATACCAAAGTAGTCACGCGAGTCACACAATCCAATGTTGCATCATCGTCCATAGCCGTTGTGAAATTTATGATGACGTAATGGTCTTAATCTGGAACTTCGCTGAAGACATGAACGGGCATGAATTAAACAAAAAGAAAACTAGCATTCCACTACTTGGATGCTAGTAATAACTGTTATTTTCTTTAGGTAAAAGTCACGATTAAATGTAATTGGTTTGTGCCGTGAGTGAGAGCCCGCAGGAAGGTAATCACACGATTCTTACATTTCAAGCATTACAATGTTCACGGCTATATTTAGAAGGGCGGTGTACGGCGGTAATTTCCCTACCAATGATGTAATGTTTGCAAGTGCTTACCTTGGGGGTTTTCCCTTCTAATGACGTAACCCCTGCACGTTCGGACACGCTCAATTGTTTACTTAAGCAAATATTTCATTTCCTTTCAAATCTTTGAACTCACTTCGATGAAATAGCCAAAGAATTCACTTCGATTGCCTAAACCCACAAGAAATACTCGCAGAAGAGGAAACAAATTAAATTAATGACCGTCGCTTCTGCCGACATAAACATGCAAATAAAACACAATGTTAGTTGTCACGTAACGAAAGTGAAACCTGCAACATCAGCGCATTCCATGGCTGACGTAATACCTTTTTTCAGTGTATTCAACATTCGCTTTGAATCCAACGCTTCGATAAAACCAAAAGAAAATATACTTTATACACAATAAAGAAAACAATATCCGCAACATTTTCGGTACATTAATGTTTCAACAGCTTTTGGCGAATAAACATCATAGGTTGCGTGATTTCAAAGCTCCAAACACGATTTGGCCGAGTGGAGGTTTGTGTCTGGTCACCGACAAAAAAAAAAATAACAAGAAGTTGCTATAGCAACTTAAAACCGCGCTTATATTTTTGGCTAATAAACAGCTTTCTTTCTCAAAAGTCACGGTTAAATTTAATATGTTTGCATTATGAGTAAAGGACAAGCAAAGTAGTCACGTTAGTCACACAATCCAAAGTTTACGGTGTCCCCGGTTATCTTTAGCTTGGGGGTTTTTCCCTTCTAATGACGTAACCCCTGCACGTTCGGGCACGCTCAATTGTTTACCTAAGCAAATAATTCATTTCCTTTCAAATATTTGAACTCACTTCAAGGAAATAGCCAAAGAATTCACTTCGATTGCCTAAACCCACAAGAAATACTCGCAGAAGAGGAAACAAATTAAATTAATGACCGTCGCTTCTGCCGACATAAACATGCAAATGAAACACAATGTTATTTGTCACCTAACGAAAGTGAAACCTGCAACATCAGCGCATTCCATGGCTGACGTAATACCTTTTTTCAGTGTATTCAACATTCTCTTTGAATCAAACGCTTCGATAAAACCAGAAGAAAATATACTTTATACACAATAAAGAAAACAATATCCGCAACATTTTCCGTACATTAATGTTTCAACAGCTTTTGGCGAATAAACATCATAGGTTGCGTGATTCAGTCCCGATCACGATTTGGCCGAGTGGAGGTTTGGGTCTGGTCACCGACAAAAAAAATACAAGAAAAAAAATAAGAAGTTGCTATAGCAACTTAAAACCGCGCTTATATTTTTGCCTAATTTAGAGCTTTCTTTCTCAAAAGTCACGGTTAAATTTAATCTGTTTGCATTATGAGTAAAGGACTAGCAAAGTAGTCACGTTAGTCACACGTTTACGTTGTGCCCGGCTATCTTTAGCTTAGGGGTTTTTCCCTTCTAATGACGTAGCCCCTGCACGTCCGGGCACGCTCAATTGTTTACCTAAGCAAATAATTCATTTCCTTTCAAATATTTGAACTCACTTCAAGGAAATAGCCAAAGAATTCACTTCGATTGCCTAAACCCACAAGAAATACTCGCAGAAGAGGAAACAAATTAAATTAATGACCGTCGCTTCTGCCGACATAAACATGCAAATAAAACACAATGTTATTTGCCACGTAACGAAAGTGAAACCTGCAACATCAGCGCATTCCATGGCTGACGTAATACCTTTTTTCAGTGTATTCAACATTCACTTTGAATCGAACGCTTCGATAAAACCAAAAGAAAATATACTTTATACACAATAAAGAAAACAATATCCGCAACATTTTCCGTACATTCATGTTTCAACAGCTTTTGGCGAACAAGTAAAGTAGTCACGCGAGTCAAAATCAGTGGTTTACGTTATTTTCAGCTATCTTTAGCTAGGTGGTTTTTTCCCTACTAATGACGTAACCCCTGCAAGTATGGGCACGCTCAATTGTTTACCTAAGCAAATATTTCATTTTCCTTCAAATATCTGAACTCGCTCAAATGACAGAGCCAAATAATTCACTCCAATTGCCTAAACTCACAAGAAATACTCGCAAAATTGCAAATAAATCAATGACCGTCGCTTCTGGCGAAACAAACTTCCAAAGAAAACACAATCTTATTTGTCACGTAGTGAAAGTGAAAGCTGCAACATCAGCGCATTCCATAATGACATAATACCTTTTTTAGTGTATTCAATATTCGCTTCGATTCCAACGCTTCCATAAAACCCGAAGAAAATATATTTCATATACAATAGAGAAAAGAATATCCATACATTAACGTTTCAACAGCTTTTGGCGAATAAACATCCCAGGTTGCGTGATTCAAAGGTCTGATCGCGAATTGGCCGAGTTGAGGTTTGGGTCTGGTCACGGACAAAAAAAAAACGACGAAAAATAATAATAAATCCCGTGCAGAGCAAGAACCGCGCTCGGCCCATGGCCGCGCGGTTAATAAATCCCTTGTAAAACAAGAACCGCGCTCGGCCCATGGCCGCGCGGTTAATAATAAATCCCGTGTAAAACAAGAACCGCGCTCGGCCCATGGCCGCGCGGTTAAAAAAAAAAAATAAATCCCGTGTAAAGCAAGAACCGCGCTCGGCCCATGGCCGCGCGGTTAAAAAAAAAACCTCTCCTCCTTTTCTGGTGTTGGCTAACGTGACAAAGCAATTCCGTCAATTGCTGCCAATATTGCAACATTGTAAAGTGGGGGGGGGGGGGTGGTGGGGGGTAGGGGATCTTTGTTTCATAGCAGTATCACGTTAAAAAGGGTGTCCCAACTATTTTAATTCTGGGATTGTAGATGACCATAATGTTTTCTTTTTTTTCATCCCTGCAGTTAGTTCAGAGCAGAGGAGAGATATGGCTTCTTTACCGCTATGTTTTGTAATTTCCATCTCGATGCTTTTCCACAAATGTTCTATACTTGTCCAAGGAAAAGTTATAGATGTAAAAACGCCTTTAGAGAAGTTCCACGAGACAGTTAATGATGCAGGTAAGCAGAGGAAATATTCCTTGAAGGAACAACCCAATTTTCTAATGGAGCATCATTTAGACAACAGTTTTTATCAGTTTTCGTCTTTATTTCCTCTCGAATCCATGGATAACAAAATAACTTCCCTTTGTTCCCTTGCAACTGTTAAAAACAGATATTAAATCCCAGAATAATTTCCATGTCTGCCAAACCACAGCATATTGTAGACACACGAACGTAGTTTTGGAAAACTGTAACAAACAAATGTTGCTATGGTAACAAATGTAACCATAGCAACGAGATTCATCGATGAACAAGGGGCTTCTCGTAATCTAGTTGGAATAATATCCAGTTTCTTATTTTCCGAATTTCATTGGTTTGACGTTCTCGAAGATGGACAATACATTTATGTATTCGCAAAAGTTTACAATATCTTAAGATATATATTAAAACTATAACTGCCGCTTTCTTATTCTTAAGGACGAAACAAAATTTTATTACATCAATGAAGCTGCATATAAAACCACAGCAGCTAAAGAGTGGTCATCATACTGCGCCTTGAAAACACAATAGTGAAACTAAAGTAATCGTTTAGTTTCAAATTACACTCCACTGATCAAAAACAAAAGAACTAAGTCGAGGTTCAGGGGAATCATTTGAATTTTCTTGTTTTCTTGCCCTCAACCTCGACTTAAACCCTTTGTTTTGGATCAGTAGAGCGTAGTTCAAAACTTGCCTATTACTATTGGTCTACTTTTGCCAATTGCAGCAACTGCAAACAACACAATGAACCAAATGTGAAGATGAAACGATTGGTTTTGGTTTTGTATCGGTATTTGTATCTGTGGGGCGAGATTATTAAAAAAATGAGCGTAGTACCGTTAAACCCAATCACTCTGACCAATAACAAAGGACACTGACAATCCAGTGAACCAATCAGAACAAGAAGCCAATAATGCAGCCTGCATGAAGCGCGGGAAAACGTGTGTGAGCGAGTCGCGATTGGTTTTTGTTTTACTTCTGACTGGACGAAGGAGGAAGTTTAAAACAATCGCTAAGCAAATGCGAATTATTTTCGACACTCAGTGAAAAACCATTTTTACTTTAGAGCGTTTTCACTCACGTGACCAGCGGCCATATTGGTTTACTAAAACAAAAGACGATTTTTTCATAAAAATAGTGTTGCATTCCCGGAGGAATGGCTTGGTACACCAATATGGCCGCCGTTTCTTTGTTTTGGAACACCAACATGGCGGCCCTGACGTCATATGAAAACGCTCTATATTCTAACTTAATGCTATCAATCGTTAGACACAGGAATCTCTGCCTGCTTCGGTAATGCAGTTGGTGTTGCCAATCCGAGTATCATCCCTGATGAACACATGGCGGCTTCTTCTTACTACAGCTCCAGCTACCAGCCCGCTTATGGTCGACTCAACTTCGACACAGCCGGCGGATGGTGTGCTGGCAGCAGCAGCAGCAACAGCGAATGGCTGCTGGTTGACCTTGGACAGCTATATAGAGTGTGTGGTGTTGCCACCCAGGGATACGATGGTGCCAATTTATGGGTCACGGCATTTAAGCTGTATTACTCGCAGGATGGAAAGACCTGGACAGCTTATAAAGATAAAACTGGCAACATGGTGGTGAGATTTTTTTATAATATAAGTTAAAAAAGAGAAGACGATGGCAATTTTACATTATTTACTATGTATAGGTTAAGTAGAGCGATTTCCCTTGAGTGTATTTACCTTTATTTTGCATTACTTCACTCAGTTATTGGTTTAAAAAATCCCGCCCATTTTCAACCAAAAAAATCAAATTTGTTCATCTTCTTCTTGATTGATTTTTCTTCTGTCGGTGACGGCTAGCGAGGAATTAACGACCAAAAAACCCCATAAAATCGCAAAATACCTCGCAAAAGAAAAAAGATAAGTGAACTTTATTTATCTGGCTTACAGTAGATCACAATTTGGGATTAAAAGATGCAATATCCAGTATTTTATGGAGCATTTCTCGCGATCAGTTGGATCAAGCCGAGGTCAGTCGTTACAAATTACAGTGAATGTATGAGATCAAATAGCGCGTACCGTGACGATTACGTCACACGGTCTCAAACACAGAGCCTTGTCTGCCTGTGAAGTAACCAACGGTCAAACAAAGGTACCAGATGGTTGTCTTTCTCGTAGTGTTTCTTTTGTCTCGTTTTACTGCTTAGTTGTGTAATTGATTTGCAATCGATGTATTAATTCCCTGTTTTCTTTCGTTATTTTTCAGCTCTCGATATAAACCTCTGAAAATTATACTATAAATCATTACAATTATTCGCCTCAGTCTCCGTGAATCTTGGCGAATAATTGTTCATAATTACCAATATAAAGATCTCTTGGGTTTTTTCTACACTTTTGCAGGAATTTCACAGGATAGGCAAGAGTAACGGAGTTGACCAGCACAAGATAAAGCGCATAAATGCAAGATATATTCTCTTTAATCCAACTAAGCAACATGGATGGAATTGTCTCAGAGTAGAGGTGTATGGCAAAAGTGAGTTACTATTCTAAGAAATTAGAATTCTACACTACTTTTAAGGACAAAAATACGCCTTCCTGCTATTTAGATCTTACAACAGAACTAAATAACAGGAAAGAATTAGTGATTGGTGATCATAAATTATTGATCGAAACTGGCAGATATGATCAAATTCCAAGGGATAATAGACTCTGCCCTACGTGTGGATCAAACCAAATTGAAGATGAATTTCATTTACATTGCCATTGTACTAAATACTGTACTTTTAGCGAATCAAATACCCAACTTAACACAATTACCCTCTATGCAAGCCACCAAAAAATAATGAATTCTGGTAATTATTATTTAAATACTCAACTGATGAAGTTTATTTTGAGATCCTTATCTCTACGAAATAATCTCCTTTCGAATGAAAGTGATGTAACACATACGTAATTTTTTTGTCATTTGAACAAATTTATTCATTTTTTGCATTTAGACAGCATACGTAATTGCTTTTTTTCCTATTATGATTATGATTGTTATAAGTTTCGCTTTAGTTAAGTTTTACACTTTTGCAATACTGTATGTACTTATAGTCATGCAAATAAAGCTTGTTGTTGTTATTCCTTCTTTCAGCTGGTATGTTATGAGGGTTAGTTAAATTTCTATTATTTTGTAATTATAATAAAATTTTTTGTGCAATGCGTCAGAAGAACTTTAAATTCGTTAGATTTTCCTTATTATTTTCTGTAATAATTTTCTTTTAAGTGACACGTTTTGGCTTTAAGTAACATATCCTAGATCGTCTATATCCGTGACAGCATCCATGTTACAGGTAAAACTTGCTTCTCTTAGCGCGTCTCTGCTTGGCTAGGGCTTCCGTTCAGAATCACGGAAGTCGGCGCAATTTTTTCCCGTTTGGACACCCAACGAAAGTCCGTCATGTGGGCATACGCCCCTTCACCAGATGATGTAATCTTCCGAAAGGGGAAAATGACCTCATCCCTGGGAATTATGACGTCATGTGCCTCCCCTGAACACCGCTTTCACCTATACGCGTGCGTCTTGGCGCAGAACCCCACCTTTATATCTGCTATTAACAGTGACGGGAAATCTAGCTCCAGAAATCATAAAAAATACAGGCAGACCCTGCAATGTCAGTTAACTTAATATCGTCTTCGAACTTCGAACTTGGTTAATTTATAGCCCCACTGATAATTTTGTAATACAACAATGTGACTTTGTTTTTTTTTTTTATACCCTGACAGCACCGCTTGATCAGTGTGGCGTAAAATTGTCCAAACGAATTGTGGGTGGACAACACTCGAGCCCAGGAGAATGGCGCTGGCAGGTGGAACTTTACATTTCGGCGCCCAACGGCGCCGTGTACCATTGCAGCGGTTCCCTTTTGAATCTAGAGTGGGTGATGACTGCTGCACATTGCGTTAAAGGAAAAGATGCCGCATCTATCAAAATATCGTAATTAACGTGCTTTTCTGTTTATTACGACCGTGAACAATCCTTTTGCTATTCTAGTGACTAAATTAACTTGTCTCACTCTGTAAGGGTGGGTTCTCTTTGTCTAGACAAAATTTCAAACTTGACAGAGTTGTGTTAATCATCGCCATCATTATAGGTGTTTTAGCATGTGTAATGATTAAATCAGTGTATATCAATTTGTAGAATTTGTATGTGCTGTAAGAGGTTTGTGTGTGTGTTTTCTATGGAAATACTCTTCACCTTTTTTATCCCTATCAGACTTGGCCAACATACTCGTTCTGAAGTGAGTGGGAATGAGCAGGTCCATTCAGTCAGTAAACTCATCGTACATCCTCAGTACGAACCTCTTAAGAACGTCCCTCCTAAATATGACTTTGCATTGATGAAACTGACAAGGCCAGCTACTATAAACGATCACGTGGGTACTATCTGCTTGCCCAAGTCCACCGCTAAGCTGCCGGTTGGAACAGTCCTCTGGCAAACTGGCTGGGGTTACACTTCTCACAGAGGCCAGACGTCGGACGTGTTAAAAGAGTTGGAGATTGTTGTCGTGTCTCCAAGCAGAAATCCATGGCCTGTAAGTATCATGTATTGAAAGCCGAAAAGGAGTTGAAATTAAATCAACTTCAAAAAAAATTTCGTGCTGGTTGGTTTCGTGGCACAGTATTTTGCAATCAGAAGATGAATGGGTTATGGATTGAAATTTCAACAACTACGTATACTGGAACTTTAGAGCTACATTGCATCCATCTTTACATCACTGGGGATCCTCACTCTGATTGGCTGGCTCTCAGCAGTGCACTATTGTTTGTTCTAAATCGCACCTTTTTTATTTGCTGGATCAATAAAATATTGGTATTGACTAAATTGCTGTATGTTGGGCGATTAAATTGTGCGATTTCAAAATGGTTTCCGTGAATGCCAATAGTTCGTGTCTAGTCTGACGCAGCGTTTCGTCCCAATATCATAAGTAACTGTCAATTTTTATTGTTAACGTTTTACTAGTGAATTTGTGCCGTGGGGACTTTGTGCGCGATACCCAACGAGTTTGTAGAGCAGAAAGGTCTCTAAAGGGTTTCTTGGCTGGGACGAAACGATTGCCTCATTGAAGACGTAATAAAATGTCCAGATAATTTTTTTTTCCAACATGAAAGATATTTTTCTTACATATTTTACTGCAATGAACTCTCAACGAACCGAAACTGTTTTTACGTTAATACTCTTGCAGGAATCCAAATAGTCAGGATTCATTAGGAATATTTTGTTAACACGAAGATCTCAAATCTTGTCTTGTGTCAACGCTTCTAATTTTTTCTATTTTCTTTTTCCTTTCCAGGTATCTAACTCGGAGTTCATTACCACGGCTACACAAGAAGGACACGGAGCTTGCACTGGAGACTCGGGTGGACCAGTGGTGACTGAACGAAATGGCCTGTGGTATTTAGAGGGAGTCACCAGCTGGGGGCCTAGTATCTGTGGTCATCCTGGCTACTACAATGGACAGGCTGATGTGCGAGCCGTTCTCCAGTGGATCAAAGATACCATCAAAAATAACTGATAAAGTAGAGTGTATCACAAAATGATATCAACGTCCTGGATCATTAAAGAGGATGATACTCATCAAATGAATTGTAGTTTATTTCATTGCTCTCATGGACCGAGACGAAGTATGACCGAAATGAATGAATCATGCCCTTATTGAATGGCTTACAAAATCAATGGATCACCGAAACTTGAACGGCATATTTTCAATCTGAATTGATTATTGCAGATCTAAATGAAACAGTTAAAATAGAAAGGCTCAAAGTTGGTTGACTTTTATTGAGTTGAATAAGATACCCCCGAAAGAAATGGACCATCGCGAATAGCACAATAACAGAGAGAATTTTCGAACTGTAAGCGAATTTCGGAAAACTTGAGAAATTGCCGCGATTTAACCAAAACACAGAATAAGGCGAGTTGTGAAAATTTAAGGCAAAACGTCCCACACATTCATCGGCGTCATGCTGAAAAGAATGCAATCAACGAGCTGACACGCCCGCGATTTTGCACTGATTTCCATCTTAAAGCCCCGCTCGGCACGAGAGGGACACGGAAAATCACGGAATAGAAGTGGGCCAATTAACCTAACCGTTTTTATCAAAGTCAATCTACCCATGGTGTATTTATGACCAATTTACCACCGACACACCCTCCGTTCTATTTTGAAAAAGCCTGTTTCAGCACGTAGTGTTCTGAATACAAATTACATGTCACAATAATTCTGAGAAAGATTTTATGTCACAGGGAAACCTCGCATCAGGCTTGATTTGATTTTGCTGCTCTGCTTATTAAACTGAAAAAGTAAAAAAAAAAAATAGAGAGATGGGAAGATTATTGTCGACAACGTCCTCAATAGGCTCATTAAAATCCTTAGAGTTATTTGACATTGATGGAGATCCTCTTTTTGATTCGTTGCTTTTTACACTGTTTTACGTAAATATAGTTTTCCGTCTTAATATGTCGTTATAAGAGCAGGTTTACTAATCTTTTATATGTAACGATTGCTGTTTAGTGTAATAACGATGTTTGAAATTTTTATAGATCTATACGAAATCTGCAAAAAGTTTGATTGTAGAAGTTCATTTGAAATCTTTTGTAACTTCGGTCGCAAATGCAGAAAGATTGCTTGAATTTTCAAGTCAAAATGATGTCAGGGATAAAAACAAGAACCAGCGATGAAAGGTGCACATTTCCGTTCGTGTTATTGTAGCTTCCATTTTTTTTCCCAATGCCCTTTCATTTAGCAAGGAAAAAAAAAGATGAGTGACTTTCGTCACCAAGAGAATCAAGTTCGACAAACTTTCATTTCTCTTTTTGGCCAACTACCAAAACTGAACAAGGACTCAAATGAAGTTGGTTGGCAAACTTAGAACGGCGAATCTATCAACGAACGAACCTGTAAAAGAAGGAATCTTTTAATTTGGCGACTCGCTAAAGGATGCAGTCTCTAAAATTCAAATCAGTAAAAGATAGAATCTCTAAAGTAAAATACCTAAATTGAAAAATATCTAAAAGGCCCCTAAAAGGGCGGAAAAGAAGCAAGGAAAGTTCCTTTGCTTTTCACATGTATCCCGAATGAAGCATGTTCCAGAAAAAAACATTTAAAAGCGTTGACAAGCTTCTTTTGTTTTCTAAAACTATTTTGCAATTAAGTACGTTTATCTTCACAAAACATCAGTAAGGATAAAATTAAGAAACGGAGAACTGTGCATTTAACTTGAGGAGCATGTTACCTACGCCTGTATATGTATCAGATATGAAAATGTATATCGTATATCGTATATGTATAATTATAAGTATCGCTTGTAATTTCAAGATGTCAAACTGTCACTGTTTCACTGGGGATCCTTCGGTCTGGAAAAGTGATCCAACTGATTAAGATTATTCATTAGCAATGATTTTAAATATCATTATAAAGATAAGCTCTCTATAGAAACAGCAATCAGTGTACTATTGAAGTGAAATGAAACATACTATTCGGAAATCGTTTGTTTTTCTAGCTAGAAGTCTTTAACTTGAGCTTGAAGTCGCAGTGATGAACGGAAACCATTTCGGTTTATTTGGTGCACATGGCACAAGTAACCCAAATTACGTTTTCTATTTCTAGTTGAAGGGCTGATAAGTTTCTTTTGTTTTCTAAAAAGGTATTGTACTGTTAATACACGTTATCTAAACTAAGGATCAGCAATGCCAGTACTGGCAGTACACGCCTGACGAACTGAAATCGATGCCATATTGTGAAATTTAAAAAAGGAAAAAGCACACATTCGAATAGCATATAACGAACCGCGGATGAACTGTTTTACGAAAACTACAGAAAAGAAAAAACTCAACTGTTGAAAATTAACAGACTTGTAAAATATTAGTCCCAGTTTATCTAGGTTTGAAATCAAATTCTTCTTTCCATTTGTAAAGAGTGTTGATTTGAGCATTCAGCTTTTTTCTGAATAGGTTACGTTTATATATATAATGAGGATATGTTAACGTTTTCAAACGACTGCATTTCCCATTTTCGATTTGGAATACTCACGTGGAGTTTGCAGCCATAAAAGAGGGTAAGTGGACTGTTTCTTCAAATTACCTTCAGTTGTTTGCCGAGGTTGTTTCGAGACATTCCTGTTGCGTTTTGTCGTGTTTTTAGTAAACGTCGTATTGTCCCCGAGAATTAGCCAAGATGGTATTCACGCGGTGCCCACTCTAACCGTCTCTTTCATTACTATATTGAGGAATTCCCAATGCCCCTTCATTTAGTAAGGAAAGAAAAAGATGAGTGACTTTCGTCACCAAGAGAATCACATTCGACAAACTGTCATTTCTCTTTTTGGCCAACTACCAAAACTGAATACCAGGAAATAGCCAGAACTCAAATCAAGTTGACACGGCCTTTTCAAAGGACTGCATTTCCCATTTTCGATTTGGAATACTCACGGGGAGTTTGCAGCCATAATAGAGGGTTAGTGGACTGTTTTGAAAACACCCTAACCACAAGTTCGCGTGGAAAGTTTTAACCACTGCCCATTCATGGTTAAAAAGGAGAATAAAAGAAGCGTTCTACATCGCACGCTTTCGTCCAGAACTAAACAAACAAGTGCAATCACTGGACCTCACGTTGTTCCCCATGGGAACAGGTATTACATAACTAGTGTTACCTGAACTATAAGAACACTGAGCGTATGCAGATTTTTTCACTCTGATGATGTTCAAACAGATCGAAATCGTTCAGTCTAAATTTTAACAGCTTTTACCTTACGTTTTATATTACAAATCAAGTTGGTTGGCAAACTTAGGACGAAGAATTTATCAACGAACAAACCTGTAAAAGAAGGAATCTTCAGATTTGGCGACTCGCTAAAGGAGGCAGTCTCTATAATTCAAAATCAGTAAAAGGAAGAATCTCTAAAGTGGAATACCTGGATTTAAAAATATCTAAAAGGTGAAAAAGAAGCAAGGAAAGTTCCTTTGCATTGTACATGTATCCTGGATGAAGCATTTTCTAGCTTTTTTGTTTCCTAAAACCATTTTGCATTTATGTACTTTTATCTTCACAAAACATCAGTAAGGATAAAATTAAGAAACGGAGAATTGTGCCTTTAATTTGAGGTGCATGTTACTTACACTTGTTATCTCAATGTAATACTAAAATCATATGTATCGCTTGTAAAACTATTTTCGACCCAGGAAATAGCGATTTGAAACTGTTACTGTTGCACTGGGGATTCTTCGGTCTGGAAAAGTGATCCAACTATTAAGATCATTCATTAGCAATGACTTTGAATATCATTATAAAGATAAGCTCTCTACAGAAACAGCAATCAGCGTACTACAGTAATAACCTTCGTTTAAGAACCTGAATTTTTAAATTTATCCTAAATATGTTCCTGTATGAATGGTACTTAATACAAATTTAGGCTGCCAAGGTTCTTACAATAGGTTCTTATATTTTCACATGAATTTCATCTGAATATACTATATATATATATATTATAAATATCATCTCATAATACAGTATAAATCATTTTGAGCTCTCGACACTTGAATGGCGAGGAATAGAAGAACGAATAAAGCGATTGTTCCTGCTTTTACATAGCAAACTCCGCCTAAAATCTTATTGGTTGACTTCGTACCTGGTACGAATCCTCCCAACAGGTTATCAAATGAACATGCCTCGACATAAACAACATTATGTCTAGACATAATGTTTGGCTATTTGTACCATAGAGTAATGTCTTTAGGCAGTTCGGTGCAGGTACAGTATATGTCCTTAAGAAAATCAGCCAAGATGGTATTCACGCGGTGCTGAGATTACGTGTTCATTTCGAAACAAAACTGTATACCTAGTCTGAAACCCTTGCAATATAATAAATTATAATTTGATATTCCATTTGCTAGTAGTTGCTAGTTCACAATTGTTTAATTTTGCAGTCTGACAGTTGGACCAAAGCAGAGGAGTGATATGACTTCCTTACCGCTATGTTTTGTAATTTCCGTCTCAATGCTTCTCTACATGAAATCTCCTATTCCTGTCCAAGGAAGGGTTGAAGATGCAAAGACGCCTCCAGGGATGTTTGACGAGACAATGGCTGATGCAGGTAAGCAGAGAAAATATTCCTTCATGGAGAAACAAAATTGTCTAACGGAGCAGAACGTGGAAAATACAAACAAAGTTTTTACGACACTCTTTCAAAGCGATCTCCATTTTTGCCAAACTACACTATCTTGTTGACATACAAACGTTGTTTTCAATGATAAAGATCAATTGCTTATTTGTCACGAGCGTGGGACAAACAGAAAATCTAAGTCTTCGACTTGAATCGAACCCACGCTCTAACGATTGAGCCACGTGAGCTAGGCCACTATATTAACAAGGTTTATATGTGACACGCGTCCTGCATACTGCTAAGTCCAGCAATATCGAAAGTGTAGATATTGAAGATGATAAATGTTTAGATGTAGTAACGCAGAAACATGATAGCATAATTCACTTTTATACGAAGTGTAGTGTATGTGGTTTGTATACCAAACAGAAATTCTTCAGTGGTAAGTCTAAGGGTAGAATTGTAAGTTATGTTTAAGGACAGAGTGAACCGGCAATTTATAAAGCTGTGAGTGATCAATAGAGTCTGCTTCACCACAGTAAATACAGTAACCATTATCTTTGATTTTAAATCGGAAAAGTTCTTTTGTAGTTACGATAATTCTGTGAATAAATTTGAAATTATATTCTCGTTGTGTATTTTCTTTACACGACCTGCGACCTTACATAAATATCTCTTTCCACGTTGAGTTAACGGGATTTATTGACTTAGAAAATTTCCAATTAATATCTAAAAGATTTATGATAGTTTGGATTCCTTTATTAAGCTATTATTCGAAGAAGAAAGGTTTCCCACCAATTAGTATGTCTTTGTTACTGAAGAGAATCATATCACTGGAGTTATTAGAATTCTAAAGGACCTTGAGTTCATCGAAGAAAAGAAGAATCTCTTTATAAAAGCAAGGGAGATAATCAAAGTCCTTCACTCGATAATTACACAACAAAAGGAAACCGAGACCACCATGTGTTTTTGAATAACATGTTCTGGAACTGTCTTCCAGTTAAAAATTTCCAGTCCTTAAGTGTTTGGGATCCATGCTAGTTTTAAGGCTTTATTTATAGTTTCAATATCCGGTATGCGTAAACCACCTTTTTCGAAATCCCAATAAAGGCTTGTCTTTTAAATCTTATCTTGTTTGTTATTCCATAGGAATATCAATATTCGACATAGAATATACAAGGAATGATATACCTAACGTTTTGTTGATCAGTATCTTTACGACAATTTTTAGGTGTTTTGATCTCCATATATCTAGTTTGGATTGGAGATTTTGACTTTTAGTCTCGAAATTGAGTTTATTATATCCGTGGCTGCCGTAAGAAACATAAATTCCTAATGTTCTGGTCGGGTTTTTGATCCATTTAAGGTCCGGTGGTTTTTTCGACTATTTTGCTTGGTACAAGAAAAATGGTAAGAATTGGGGGCATTGGATTGGCACTCTCTGACCCACATTTTTGTATACTCTCAAGGGACTGTTTTAATTTGTCAAGGGAATACTTTTCGCTGTGAGCGATAATAACGTCATTGGATAGGAATGCGTCAGCACTTCTCGATCCCGAAGTGTTATTTTCACGCGTCGCTCGTCATTTAGCCTGTCTAGCCTTTTGCAAACTACAGGTAGGTATTTTTCAAAGATCTGTGCTATTCATCGATTGAATCGCTTAGTTTTACATGCTTTAAAGCTGCTGCGAATCTTCATTGTCAGAGGATCTGGCCAATGCTATTTTCTCTTGTTACAAGTCTATTGTTTGTCGTCTTCATTGAAAGAAGTATTTTTAGCTCGTCACGCAATCTTTTGTTTTGACCACAATTCACGGACTTGATCACGACTTAATGCAGCTTCTCAAGACTTCAGACAGGAAAATGGTAATGTACAATATTGCTTCGAATTTAAATGGAATTTTTAGAAGGATCGGTAAAGCCACTTAGTGAAAAATTGACTGCAAAAAGCCGTCGGGCTAAAATTTAACTTACGCTTTAGCGTGAATAATGCAGGATCTCACGGCTTCAAAAATATGCAGAATTTTGAGGCTTTGATACATTAGTAGCTACATCTTGAAATGAGAATTAATCTGAAACAAACCTTCCTTCAAGTTTCTTTCATTTGCCCAGTTTACGTTTGGAATTTTAGGCTTCTGAAGCGTATTGATTTGAAAAGCACATGGTGACATCTGATATGTAGCGTGCGGCCGACTTACCATCGCGTTGTTGTTTATTTAATAATTGTGTTCAGTTTACGACCTTTTACATGCAAAGATTTACTATAGTACTTCGGAAAATGCAAATAAGTATTTTTTTTTTGTTATTAGTTATAGTGATGCGAGTTGTTAAAATGACGCGCGGAGGTGAAGACATTTTTTTTCACCGTCTTCAAGTTTGGTTTGGGATCAATTTATCAAGGTTGATAATTAACATTTCAAATCATGAATTGGTCTTTCAGCGTGTCTAGTTGTAATAAAAGTTTACTTCTTTGTCTGAATTTAGTACGCATATGGTATATTTTTCCCACTCGCACGTTTGTGTTAAATGCCGTAAAGGAGCCAGGAATTTTTTGGGGGTGGGTGCGCGCTAATAAAAGCCTTCTGGACTGTGAATCAATGGGTTAATCCTGGCGTATCTAATCGAACAAAATCGAACAAAAATCCAATCGAACTCAATCGAACGATTGGTGTTCGACTGGGTTCGGCAATCGAACAAAATCGGACATCTATTTTGCTGTGAGTTCGATTTTCGAACCAATCGAACAAAATCGAATCAATCCGATGCAATTTTGTTCGGACGGTATCTCTTGACACCGGAAACTAGTAAAACGCGTAGGGTATAGTCACTATCAGCCTTTGTTTAATGGGAATAAAGAAAAATAACTTCATACTGAATATAATTGTTGAAACATAACAGAACAAAGTCAGTGTCAACGATTGATACTCATGTACTCCCGGATGTACTGTGAGTGTTGATAGGAAATGGCTTATATGATTATTTTCGATGTGATAGTAAACAGACAGAAAGACAGACAGAAGATTGGAGCCAATCTTCTTATAGATGAGAAACTCTTCTCCCACATCTTCACTGAATCGACATTCTTGGTAGCCTTTTACACTACACGAAATCTTGATACGTGCAGTTTCCTCCCGGGTCTCCTTGGATGTAGCTTCCTGACGTTTTCGACATTTTTACTGAAAGCCGAGTGAAAAGTGAAGGGGAAAGCTAGCAGTGATTTGACCTTAAGACTGAATTTCTACAGACCACGTGCCTATCATGCGATGTGAATATTGTCCTATCGAACAAGGGTACGGTAATCGAACGTTCGATTGAGTTCGATTACTGATCGTTCGGTAATCGAACGTTCGATTGTGTTCGATTGGAAAAATTTTATTGCGAGCTCGATTATGTTCGATTGATTTCGGCAATCGAACGATTGGTGTTCGATTGGGTTCGATTACCGAACTGTTCGATTAGATACGCCGGGGTTAATGCATCGCAAATCGCTTTCAATACTAACATTTCCCCAACGCATACTCCGTGCAAAATAGTCGAATCTCGAAGAGATCTTTGAACTAACAAATGTTCTCAAAGAAACAACAGAAAAAATATAAAATTCGCTGAATTGATTCAATTTTGGACTAAACTGGAAGCCTTTATTATTTTGTTTTCTTTTACTTTTATTTTTGTTGTTAGTTTTTGACGACAACTCGTGGTTGCCGAGATAGCTCAGTTGGGAGAGCGTCAGACTGAAGATCTTAAGGTCCCTGGTTCAAAACCGGAGAACTCGCATGAGTTCTGAATAATCCCCGGTCTCGGCAATATTTTGTCACTTTTTTTTTCATGTCGTTGTTTTTGCTGCTGCTCATTTCTCTATTTTCAACACTTTTTATTCATTGTTTATTATATGGCCGTGCCTCACAAGGACTGGGAACTACCAAATTCGCGAATTTGATTTGCTGACATCGATATTGACCGCGGTCTAGATTTTCCCATTTAGACCGGCATCTAGACCGGTTGCACTTACGTTGAGAAGTTTACAAACAAAAATGCAAAAACGTTGTCTTGTTTCTGCTAAAAAATAATAAATGGAAAAACCAAAAGGTTGACGCGAAAAAAGGTAACAAGAACGAGCAAACTTCGGCGGATTTTCGTTCAGTTCACAGGCTCGACACAGGCACGAAATCAAAACACCAGCGAAATGAATTTGCGAGGTAATTGCAAGGTCAGAAGTTAAAAGCACTAAACACGTACGATTAAAAGCGACCAAAGCACCCCTAATAATATTCTATCAGCCGATTAAAGAGGCTAGAGAAGTTGAAAACATATCTGCCGCTGATATTGACCTTCTCTTGTTCTAACTTTTCCGTGATCACCGTTCATTAACAAAATGCCAGCGAGTATAGAGAACTGAAGCGAATTTTTAAGCTGAAACGTTTTCTAGCTTGGCCATAAAATAAACATCTTATTAACCGAGCTTAGTCGGTCTGTATGGGAGAATCTTGACCTCGGTCATGAGTACAGACCTCACTGCGTTCGGTCTGTACACACCTCCTGCTCGGTTAATAAGAGCTAAATAATGCCCAGTGTTTTCTTGAATGATTTTCTAACAAATTTTCTCAAAGAAACAACAGGAAAAATATAAAATTCGCTGAATTGATTCAATTTTGGACTAAACTGGAAGCCTTTATTATTTTGTTTTCTTTTACTTTTATTTTTGTTGTTAGTTTTTGACGAAAACTCGTGGTTGCCGAGATAGCTCAGTTGGGAGAGCGTCAGACTGAAGATCTGAAGGTCCCTGGTTCAAAACCGGAGAACTCGCCTGAGTTCTGAATAATCCCGGGTCTCGGCAATATTTTTTCACTTTCTTTTTCATGTCGTTGTTTTTGCTGCTGCTCATTTCTCTAATTTCAACACTTTTTATTCACTGTTTATTATATGGCCGTGCCTCACAAGGACTGGGAACTACCAAATTCGCGAATTTGATTTGCTAACATCGATATTGACCGCGGTCTAGATTTTCCCATTTAGACCGGCATCTAGACCGGTTGCACTTACGTTGAGAAGTTTACAAACAAAAATGCAAAAACGTTGTCTTGTTTCTGCTAAAAAATAATAAATGGAAAAACCAAAAGGTTGACGCGAAAAAAGGTAACAAGAACGAGCAAACTTCGGCGGATTTTCGTTCAGTTCACAGGCTCGACACAGGCACGAAATCAAAACACCAGCGAAATGAATTTGCGAGGTAATTGCAAGGTCAGAAGTTAAAAGCACTAAACACGTACGATTAAAAGCGACTAAAACACCCCTAATAATATTCTATCAGCCGATTAAAGAGGCTAGAGAAGTTGAAAACATATCTGCTGCTGAAATTGACCTTCTCTTGTTCTAACTTTTCCGTGATCACCGTTCATTAACAAGATGCCAGCGAGTATAGGGAACTGAAGCGAATTTTTAAGCTGAAACGTTTTCTAGTTTGGCCATAAAATAAACATCTTATTAACCGAGCTTAGTCGGTCTGTATGGGAGAATCTTGACCTCGGTCATGAGTACAGACCTCACTGCGTTCGGTCTGTACACAACTCCTGCTCGGTTAATAAGAGCTAAATAATGCCCAGTGTTTTCTTGAATGATTTTCTAACAAATTTTCTCAAAGAAACAACAGGAAAAATATAAAATTCGCTGAATTGATTCAATTTGGGACTAAACTGGAAGCCTTTACTTTTATTTTTGTTGTTATTTTTTTGATTACAAATCGAGGTTGCCGAGATAGCTCAGTTGGGAGAGCGTCAGACTGAAGATCTGAAGGTCCCTGGTTCAAATCCGGAGAACTCGCATGAGTTCTGAACAATCCCGGGTCTCGGCAACATTTTTTCGCTTTTGTTTCATGTCGTTGTTTTTGTTGCTGCTCATTTCTCTAGTTTCAAAAATTTTTAGTTATTGTTCAATGCCCAGTTTTTTGTTGAATGATTTTACAAGGAATGTTGTCAAAGAAAGAGAAGAAAACATAAAATGCGCTGATTCAATTCAATTCGAGAAGAAATTACTGGAAGCCTTTTTCACTTTTTTTTAGTTCTATTGTTGTTGTTGATATTTTAATTACAACTCGTGGTTGCCGAGATAGCTCAGTTGGGAGAGCGTCAGACTGAAGATCTGAAGGTCCCTGGTTCAAATCCGGAGAACTCGCTTGAGTTCTGAATAATCCCGGGTCTCGGCAGTGTATTTTGCTTTTGTTTCATGTCGTTGTTTATGTTGCTGCTCATTTCTCTATTTTCAACAATTCTTATTCGTGATTGTATAATGCCCAGTGTTTTCTTGAATGATTTTCTAACAAATGTTCTCAAAGAAACAACAGGAAAAATATAAAATTCGCTGAATTGATTCAATTTTGGACTAAACTGGAAGCCTTTTGTTAATATTTTTTTTCTTTTACTTTTATTTTTGTTGTTAGTTTTTGACTACACTTCGTGATTGCCGAGATAGCTCAGTTGGGAGAGCGTCAGACTGAAGATCTGAAGGTCCCTGGTTCAAAACCGGAGAACTCGCCTGAGTTCTGAATAATCCCGGGTCTCGGCAATATTTTGTCACTTTCTTTTTCATGTCGTTGTTTTTGCTGCTGCTCATTTCTCTATTTTCAACACTTTTTATTCATTGTTTATTATATGGGCGTGCCTCACAAGGACTGGGAACTACCAAATTCGCGAATTTGATTTGCTGACATCGATATTGACCGCGGTCTAGATTTTCCCATTTAGACCGGCATCTAGACCGGTTGCACTTACGTTGAGAAGTTTACAAACAAAAATGCAAAAACGTTGTCTTGTTTCTGCTAAAAAATAATAAATGGAAAAACCAAAAGGTTGACGCGAAAAAAGGTAACAAGAACGAGCAAACTTCGGCGGATTTTCGTTCAGTTCACAGGCTCGACACAGGCACGAAATCAAAACACCAGCGAAATGAATTTGCGAGGTAATTGCAAGGTCAGAAGTTAAAAGCACTAAACACGTACGATTAAAAGCGACTAAAACACCCCTATTAATATTCTATCAGCCGATTAAAGAGGCTAGAGAAGTTGAAAACATATCTGCCGCTTCGCTTTTGTTTCATGTCGTTGTTTTTGTTGCTGCTCATTTCTCTAGTTTCAACAATTTTTAGTAATTGTTCAATGCCCAGTTTTTTGCTGAATGATTTTACAACGAATGTTGTCAAAGAAAGAGAAGAAAACATAAAATGCGCTGATTCAATTCAATTCGAGAAGAAATTACTGGAAGCCTTTTTTACTTTTTTTTTACTTCTATCTTTGTTGTTGATATTTTAATTACGATTCGTGGTTGCCGAGATAGCTCAGTTGGGAGAGCGTCAGACTGAAGATCTGAAGGTCCCTGGTTCAAATCCGGAGAACTCGCATGAGTTCTGAACAATCCCGGGTCTCGGCAATGTTATTCACTTTTATTTTCATGTCGTTGTTTTTGTTGCTGCTCATTTCTCTATTTTCAACAAATTTTAGTAATCGTACAATGCCCAGTGTTTTCTTGAATAATTTCTAACAAATATTCTCAAAGAAACAAAAGGAAAGAAATAAAATTCGCTGAAGTGATTCAATTTGAGACTAAGCTGGAAGCCTTTTTTTACCTATTTTTTACTTGTATTGTCGTTTTTATTTTTAAAGGAATTCGTGGTTGCCGAGATAGCTCAGTCGGGAGAGCGTCAGACTGAAGATCTGAAGGTCCCTGGTTCAAATCCGGAGAACTCGCATGAGTTCTGAATAATCCCGGGTCTCGGCAGTATTTTTTCGCTTTTGTTTCATGTCGTTGTTTATGTTGCTGCTGATTTCTCTATTTTCAACAATTCTTATTCGTGATTGTATAATGCCCAGTGTTTTCTTGAATGATTTTTTAACAAATGTTCTCAAAGAAACAACAGGAAAAATATAAAATTCGCTGAATTGATTCAATTTGGGACTAAACTGGAAACCTTTTGTTATTATTATTTTTCTTTTACTTTTATTTTTGTTGTTATTTTTTTGATTACAAATCGAGGTTGCCGAGATAGCTCAGTTGGGAGAGCGTCAGACTGAAGATCTGAAGGTCCCTGGTTCAAATCCGGATAACTCGCATGAATTCTGAACAATCCTGGGTCTCGGCAACATTTTTTCGCTTTTGTTTCATGTCGTTGTTTTTGTTGCTGCTCATTTCTCTAGTTTCAAAAATTTTTAGTAATTGTTCAATGCCCAGTTTTACAAGGAATGTTGTCAAAGAAAGAGAAGAAAACATAAAATGCGCTGATTCAATTCAATTCGAGAAGAAATTACTGGAAGCCTTTTTCACTTTTTTTTAGTTCTATTGTTGTTGTTGATATTTTAATTACAACTCGTGGTTGCCGAGATAGCTCAGTTGGGAGAGCGTCAGACTGAAGATCTGAAGGTCCCTGGTTCAAATGCGGAGAACTCGCTTGAGTTCTGAATAATCCCAGGTCTCGGCAGTGTATTTTGCTTTTGTTTCATGTCGTTGTTTATGTTGCTGCTGACTTCTCTATTTTCAACAATTCTTATTCGTGATTGTATAATGCCCAGTGTTTTCTTGAATGATTTTCTAACAAATGTTCTCAAAGAAACAACAGGAAAAATATAAAATTCGCTGAATTGATTCAATTTTGGACTAAACTGGAAGCCTTTTGTTAATATTTTTTTTCTTTTACTTTTATTTTTGTTGTTAGTTTTTGACTACACTTCGTGATTGCCGAGATAGCTCAGTTGGGAGAGCGTCAGACTGAAGATCTGAAGGTCCCTGGTTCAAAACCGGAGAACTCGCATGAGTTCTGAATAATCCCGGGTCTCGGCAATATTTTGTCACTTTCTTTTTCATGTCGTTGTTTTTGCTGCTGCTCATTTCTCTAATTTCAACACTTTTTATTCATTGTTTATTATATGGGCGTGCCTCACAAGGACTGGGAACTACCAAATTCGCGAATTTGATTTGCTGACATCGATATTGACCGCGGTCTAGATTTTCCCATTTAGACCGGCATCTAGACCGGTTGCACTTACGTTGAGAAGTTTACAAACAAAAATGCAAAAACGTTGTCTTGTTTCTGCTAAAAAATAATAAATGGATAAACCAAAAGGTTGACGCGAAAAAAGGTAACAAGAACGAGCAAACCTCGGCGGATCATTTTCGTTCAGTTCACAGGCTCGACACAGGCACGAAATCAAAACACCAGCGAAATGAATTTGCGAGGTAATTGCAAGGTCAGAAGTTAAAAGCACTAAACACGTACGATTAAAAGCGACTAAAACACCCCTATTAATATTCTATCAGCCGATTAAAGAGGCTAGAGAAGTTGAAAACATATCTGCCGCTTCGCTTTTGTTTCATGTCGTTGTTTTTGTTGCTGCTCATTTCTCTAGTTTCAACAATTTTTAGTAATTGTTCAATGCCCAGTTTTTTGCTGAATGATTTTACAACGAATGTTGTCAAAGAAAGAGAAGAAAACATAAAATGCGCTGATTCAATTCAATTCGAGAAGAAATTACTGGAAGCCTTTTTTACTTTTTTTTTACTTCTATCTTTGTTGTTGATATTTTAATTACGATTCGTGGTTGCCGAGATAGCTCAGTTGGGAGAGCGTCAGACTGAAGATTTGAAGGTCCCTGGTTCAAATCCGGAGAACTCGCATGAGTTCTGAACAATCCCGGGTCTCGGCAATGTTATTCACTTTTATTTTCATGTCGTTGTTTTTGTTGCTGCTCATTTCTCTATTTTCAACAAATTTTAGTAATCGTACAATGCCCAGTGTTTTCTTGAATAATTTCTAACAAATATTCTCAAAGAAACAAAAGGAAAGAAATAAAATTCGCTGAAGTGATTCAATTTGAGACTAAGCTGGAAGCCTTTTTTTAGCTATTTTTTACTTGTATTGTCGTTTTTATTTTTAAAGGAATTCGTGGTTGCCGAAATAGCTCAGTCGGGAGAGCCTCAGACTGAAGATTGTTGAATGATTTTACAAGGAATGTTGTCAAAGAAAGAGAAGAAAACATAAAATGCGCTGATTCAATTCAATTCGAGAAGAAATTACTGGAAGCCTTTTTCACTTTTTTTTAGTTCTATTGTTGTTGTTGATATTTTAATTACAACTCGTGGTTGCCGAGATAGCTCAGTTGGGAGAGCGTCAGACTGAAGATCTGAAGGTCCCTGGTTCAAATCCGGAGAACTCGCTTGAGTTCTGAATAATCCCGGGTCTCGGCAGTGTATTTTGCTTTTGTTTCATGTCGTTGTTTATGTTGCTGCTGACTTCTCTATTTTCAACAATTCTTATTCGTGATTGTATAATGCCCAGTGTTTTCTTGAATGATTTTCTAACAAATGTTCTCAAAGAAACAACAGGAAAAATATAAAATTCGCTGAATTGATTCAATTTTGGACTAAACTGGAAGCCTTTTGTTAATATTTTTTTTCTTTTACTTTTATTTTTGTTGTTAGTTTTTGACTACACTTCGTGATTGCCGAGATAGCTCAGTTGGGAGAGCGTCAGACTGAAGATCTGAAGGTCCCTGGTTCAAAACCGGAGAACTCGCCTGAGTTCTGAATAATCCCGGGTCTCGGCAATATTTTGTCACTTTCTTTTTCATGTCGTTGTTTTTGCTGCTGCTCATTTCTCTATTTTCAACACTTTTTATTCATTGTTTATTATATGGGCGTGCCTCACAAGGACTGGGAACTACCAAATTCGCGAATTTGATTTGCTGACATCGATATTGACCGCGGTCTAGATTTTCCCATTTAGACCGGCATCTAGACCGGTTGCACTTACGTTGAGAAGTTTACAAACAAAAATGCAAAAACGTTGTCTTGTTTCTGCTAAAAAATAATAAATGGAAAAACCAAAAGGTTGACGCGAAAAAAGGTAACAAGAACGAGCAAACTTCGGCGGATTTTCGTTCAGTTCACAGGCTCGACACAGGCACGAAATCAAAACACCAGCGAAATGAATTTGCGAGGTAATTGCAAGGTCAGAAGTTAAAAGCACTAAACACGTACGATTAAAAGCGACTAAAACACCCCTATTAATATTCTATCAGCCGATTAAAGAGGCTAGAGAAGTTGAAAACATATCTGCCGCTTCGCTTTTGTTTCATGTCGTTGTTTTTGTTGCTGCTCATTTCTCTAGTTTCAACAATTTTTAGTAATTGTTCAATGCCCAGTTTTTTGCTGAATGATTTTACAACGAATGTTGTCAAAGAAAGAGAAGAAAACATAAAATGCGCTGATTCAATTCAATTCGAGAAGAAATTACTGGAAGCCTTTTTTACTTTTTTTTTACTTCTATCTTTGTTGTTGATATTTTAATTACGATTCGTGGTTGCCGAGATAGCTCAGTTGGGAGAGCGTCAGACTGAAGATCTGAAGGTCCCTGGTTCAAATCCGGAGAACTCGCATGAGTTCTGAACAATCCCGGGTCTCGGCAATGTTATTCACTTTTATTTTCATGTCGTTGTTTTTGTTGCTGCTCATTTCTCTATTTTCAACAAATTTTAGTAATCGTACAATGCCCAGTGTTTTCTTGAATAATTTCTAACAAATATTCTCAAAGAAACAAAAGGAAAGAAATAAAATTCGCTGAAGTGATTCAATTTGAGACTAAGCTGGAAGCCTTTTTTTACCTATTTTTTACTTGTATTGTCGTTTTTATTTTTAAAGGAATTCGTGGTTGCCGAGATAGCTCAGTCGGGAGAGCGTCAGACTGAAGATCTGAAGGTCCCTGGTTCAAATCCGGAGAACTCGCATGAGTTCTGAATAATCCCGGGTCTCGGCAGTATTTTTTCGCTTTTGTTTCATGTCGTTGTTTATGTTGCTGCTGATTTCTCTATTTTCAACAATTCTTATTCGTGATTGTATAATGCCCAGTGTTTTCTTGAATGATTTTTTAACAAATGTTCTCAAAGAAACAACAGGAAAAATATAAAATTCGCTGAATTGATTCAATTTGGGACTAAACTGGAAACCTTTTGTTATTATTATTTTTCTTTTACTTTTATTTTTGTTGTTATTTTTTTGATTACAAATCGAGGTTGCCGAGATAGCTCAGTTGGGAGAGCGTCAGACTGAAGATCTGAAGGTCCCTGGTTCAAATCCGGATAACTCGCATGAATTCTGAACAATCCTGGGTCTCGGCAACATTTTTTCGCTTTTGTTTCATGTCGTTGTTTTTGTTGCTGCTCATTTCTCTAGTTTCAAAAATTTTTAGTAATTGTTCAATGCCCAGTTTTACAAGGAATGTTGTCAAAGAAAGAGAAGAAAACATAAAATGCGCTGATTCAATTCAATTCGAGAAGAAATTACTGGAAGCCTTTTTCACTTTTTTTTAGTTCTATTGTTGTTGTTGATATTTTAATTACAACTCGTGGTTGCCGAGATAGCTCAGTTGGGAGAGCGTCAGACTGAAGATCTGAAGGTCCCTGGTTCAAATGCGGAGAACTCGCTTGAGTTCTGAATAATCCCAGGTCTCGGCAGTGTATTTTGCTTTTGTTTCATGTCGTTGTTTATGTTGCTGCTGACTTCTCTATTTTCAACAATTCTTATTCGTGATTGTATAATGCCCAGTGTTTTCTTGAATGATTTTCTAACAAATGTTCTCAAAGAAACAACAGGAAAAATATAAAATTCGCTGAATTGATTCAATTTTGGACTAAACTGGAAGCCTTTTGTTAATATTTTTTTTCTTTTACTTTTATTTTTGTTGTTAGTTTTTGACTACACTTCGTGATTGCCGAGATAGCTCAGTTGGGAGAGCGTCAGACTGAAGATCTGAAGGTCCCTGGTTCAAAACCGGAGAACTCGCATGAGTTCTGAATAATCCCGGGTCTCGGCAATATTTTGTCACTTTCTTTTTCATGTCGTTGTTTTTGCTGCTGCTCATTTCTCTAATTTCAACACTTTTTATTCATTGTTTATTATATGGGCGTGCCTCACAAGGACTGGGAACTACCAAATTCGCGAATTTGATTTGCTGACATCGATATTGACCGCGGTCTAGATTTTCCCATTTAGACCGGCATCTAGACCGGTTGCACTTACGTTGAGAAGTTTACAAACAAAAATGCAAAAACGTTGTCTTGTTTCTGCTAAAAAATAATAAATGGATAAACCAAAAGGTTGACGCGAAAAAAGGTAACAAGAACGAGCAAACCTCGGCGGATCATTTTCGTTCAGTTCACAGGCTCGACACAGGCACGAAATCAAAACACCAGCGAAATGAATTTGCGAGGTAATTGCAAGGTCAGAAGTTAAAAGCACTAAACACGTACGATTAAAAGCGACTAAAACACCCCTATTAATATTCTATCAGCCGATTAAAGAGGCTAGAGAAGTTGAAAACATATCTGCCGCTTCGCTTTTGTTTCATGTCGTTGTTTTTGTTGCTGCTCATTTCTCTAGTTTCAACAATTTTTAGTAATTGTTCAATGCCCAGTTTTTTGCTGAATGATTTTACAACGAATGTTGTCAAAGAAAGAGAAGAAAACATAAAATGCGCTGATTCAATTCAATTCGAGAAGAAATTACTGGAAGCCTTTTTTACTTTTTTTTTACTTCTATCTTTGTTGTTGATATTTTAATTACGATTCGTGGTTGCCGAGATAGCTCAGTTGGGAGAGCGTCAGACTGAAGATTTGAAGGTCCCTGGTTCAAATCCGGAGAACTCGCATGAGTTCTGAACAATCCCGGGTCTCGGCAATGTTATTCACTTTTATTTTCATGTCGTTGTTTTTGTTGCTGCTCATTTCTCTATTTTCAACAAATTTTAGTAATCGTACAATGCCCAGTGTTTTCTTGAATAATTTCTAACAAATATTCTCAAAGAAACAAAAGGAAAGAAATAAAATTCGCTGAAGTGATTCAATTTGAGACTAAGCTGGAAGCCTTTTTTTAGCTATTTTTTACTTGTATTGTCGTTTTTATTTTTAAAGGAATTCGTGGTTGCCGAAATAGCTCAGTCGGGAGAGCCTCAGACTGAAGATTGTTGAATGATTTTACAAGGAATGTTGTCAAAGAAAGAGAAGAAAACATAAAATGCGCTGATTCAATTCAATTCGAGAAGAAATTACTGGAAGCCTTTTTCACTTTTTTTTAGTTCTATTGTTGTTGTTGATATTTTAATTACAACTCGTGGTTGCCGAGATAGCTCAGTTGGGAGAGCGTCAGACTGAAGATCTGAAGGTCCCTGGTTCAAATCCGGAGAACTCGCTTGAGTTCTGAATAATCCCGGGTCTCGGCAGTGTATTTTGCTTTTGTTTCATGTCGTTGTTTATGTTGCTGCTGACTTCTCTATTTTCAACAATTCTTATTCGTGATTGTATAATGCCCAGTGTTTTCTTGAATGATTTTCTAACAAATGTTCTCAAAGAAACAACAGGAAAAATATAAAATTCGCTGAATTGATTCAATTTTGGACTAAACTGGAAGCCTTTTGTTAATATTTTTTTTCTTTTACTTTTATTTTTGTTGTTAGTTTTTGACTACACTTCGTGATTGCCGAGATAGCTCAGTTGGGAGAGCGTCAGACTGAAGATCTGAAGGTCCCTGGTTCAAAACCGGAGAACTCGCATGAGTTCTGAATAATCCCGGGTCTCGGCAATATTTTGTCACTTTCTTTTTCATGTCGTTGTTTTTGCTGCTGCTCATTTCTCTAATTTCAACACTTTTTATTCATTGTTTATTATATGGGCGTGCCTCACAAGGACTGGGAACTACCAAATTCGCGAATTTGATTTGCTAACATCGATATTGACCGCAGTCTAGATTTTCCCATTTAGACCGTTATCTAGACCGGTTGCACTTACGTTGAGAAGTTTACAAACAAAAATGCAAAAACGTTGTCTTGTTTCTGCTAAAAAATAATAAATGGAAAAGCCAAAAGGTTGACGCGAAAAAAGGTAACAAGAACGAGCAAACCTCGGCGGATCATTTTCGTTCAGTTCACAGGCTCGACACAGGCACGAAATCAAAACACCAGCGAAATGAATTTGCGAGGTAATTGCAAGGTCAGAAGTTAAAAGCACTAAACACGTACGATTAAAAGCGACTAAAACACCCCTATTAATATTCTATCAGCCGATTAAAGAGGCTAGAGAAGTTGAAAACATATCTGCCGCTTCTCTTTTGTTTCATGTCGTTGTTTTTGTTGCTGCTCATTTCTCTAGTTTCAACAATTTTTAGTAATTGTTCAATGCCCAGTTTTTTGCTGAATGATTTTACAACGAATGTTGTCAAAGAAAGAGAAGAAAACATAAAATGCGCTGATTCAATTCAATTCGAGAAGAAATTACTGGAAGCCTTTTTTACTTTTTTTTTACTTCTATCTTTGTTGTTGATATTTTAATTACGATTCGTGGTTGCCGAGATAGCTCAGTTGGGAGAGCGTCAGACTGAAGATTTGAAGGTCCCTGGTTCAAATCCGGAGAACTCGCATGAGTTCTGAACAATCCCGGGTCTCGGCAATGTTATTCACTTTTATTTTCATGTCGTTGTTTTTGTTGCTGCTCATTTCTCTATTTTCAACAAATTTTAGTAATCGTACAATGCCCAGTGTTTTCTTGAATAATTTCTAACAAATATTCTCAAAGAAACAAAAGGAAAGAAATAAAATTCGCTGAAGTGATTCAATTTGAGACTAAGCTGGAAGCCTTTTTTTAGCTATTTTTTACTTGTATTGTCGTTTTTATTTTTAAAGGAATTCGTGGTTGCCGAAATAGCTCAGTCGGGAGAGCCTCAGACTGAAGATTGTTGAATGATTTTACAAGGAATGTTGTCAAAGAAAGAGAAGAAAACATAAAATGCGCTGATTCAATTCAATTCGAGAAGAAATTACTGGAAGCCTTTTTCACTTTTTTTTAGTTCTATTGTTGTTGTTGATATTTTAATTACAACTCGTGGTTGCCGAGATAGCTCAGTTGGGAGAGCGTCAGACTGAAGATCTGAAGGTCCCTGGTTCAAATCCGGAGAACTCGTTTGAGTTCTGAATAATCCCGGGTCTCGGCAGTGTATTTTGCTTTTGTTTCATGTCGTTGTTTATGTTGCTGCTGACTTCTCTATTTTCAACAATTCTTATTCGTGATTGTATAATGCCCAGTGTTTTCTTGAATGATTTTCTAACAAATGTTCTCAAAGAAACAACAGGAAAAATATAAAATTCGCTGAATTGATTCAATTTTGGACTAAACTGGAAGCCTTTTGTTAATATTTTTTTTCTTTTACTTTTATTTTTGTTGTTAGTTTTTGACTACACTTCGTGATTGCCGAGATAGCTCAGTTGGGAGAGCGTCAGACTGAAGATCTGAAGGTCCCTGGTTCAAAACCGGAGAACTCGCATGAGTTCTGAATAATCCCGGGTCTCGGCAATATTTTGTCACTTTCTTTTTCATGTCGTTGTTTTTGCTGCTGCTCATTTCTCTATTTTCAACACTTTTTATTCATTGTTTATTATATGGGCGTGCCTCACAAGGACTGGGAACTACCAAATTCGCGAATTTGATTTGCTGACATCGATATTGACCGCGGTCTAGATTTTCCCATTTAGACCGGCATCTAGACCGGTTGCACTTACGTTGAGAAGTTTACAAACAAAAATGCAAAAACGTTGTCTTGTTTCTGCTAAAAAATAATAAATGGAAAAACCAAAAGGTTGACGCGAAAAAAGGTAACAAGAACGAGCAAACTTCGGCGGATTTTCGTTCAGTTCACAGGCTCGACACAGGCACGAAATCAAAACACCAGCGAAATGAATTTGCGAGGTAATTGCAAGGTCAGAAGTTAAAAGCACTAAACACGTACGATTAAAAGCGACTAAAACACCCCTAATAATATTCTATCAGCCGATTAAAGAGGCTAGAGAAGTTGAAAACATATCTGCCGCTGAAATTGACCTTCTCTTGTTCTAACTTTTCCGTGATCACCGTTCATTAACAAAATGCCAGCGAGTATAGGGAACTGAAGCGAATTTTTAAGCTGAAACGTTTTCTAGTTTGGCCATAAAATAAACATCTTATTAACCGAGCTTAGTCGGTCTGTATGGGAGAATCTTGACCTCGGTCATGAGTACAGACCTCACTGCGTTCGGTCTGTACACACCTCCTGCTCGGTTAATAAGAGCTAAATAATGCCCAGTGTTTTCTTGAATGATTTTCTAACAAATTTTCTCAAAGAAACAACAGGAAAAATATAAAATTCGCTGAATTGATTCAATTTGGGACTAAACTGGAAGCCTTTACTTTTATTTTTGTTGTTATTTTTTTGATTATAAATCGAGGTTGCCGAGATAGCTCAGTTGGGAGAGCGTCAGACTGAAGATCTGAAGGTCCCTGGTTCAAATCCGGAGAACTCGCATGAGTTCTGAACAATCCCGGGTCTCGACAACATTTTTTCGCTTTTGTTTCATGTCGTTGTTTTTGTTGCTGCTCATTTCTCTAGTTTCAAAAATTTTTAGTAATTGTTCAATGCCCAGTTTTTTGTTGAATGATTTTACAAGGAATGTTGTCAAAGAAAGAGAAGAAAACATATAAAATGCGCTGATTCAATTCAATTCGAGAAGAAATTATTGGAAGTCTTTTTTACTTTTTTTTATTTCTATTGTTGTTGTTGATATTTTCATTACAAATCGTGGTTGCCGAGATAGCTCAGTTGGGAGAGCGTCAGACTGAAGATCTGAAGGTCCCTGGTTCAAATCCGGAGAACTCGCATGAGTTCTGAACAATCCCGGGTCTCGGCGATGTTTTTCCCTTTTATTTTTATGTCGCTGTTTTTGCTGCTTCTCATTTCTCTATTTTCAACACTTTTTATTCATTGTTTATTATATGGTCGTGCCTCACAAGGACTGGGAACTACCAAATTCGCGAATTTTATTTGCTAACATCGATATTGACCGCAGTCTAGATTTTCCCATTTAGACCGGTATCTAGACCGGTTGCACTTACGTTGAGAAGTTTACAAACAAAAATTCAAAAACGTTGTCTTGTTTCTGCTAAAAAATAATAAATGGAAAAACCAAAAGGTTGACGCGAAAAAAGGTAACAAGAACGAGCAAACCTCGGCGGATCAGTTTCGTTCAGTTCACAGGCTCGACACAGGCACGAAATCAAAACACCAGCGAAATGAATTTGCGAGGTAATTGCAAGGTCAGAAGTTAAAAGCACTAAACACGTACGATTAAAAGCGACTAAAACACCCCTATTAATATTCTATCAGCCGATTAAAGAGGCTAGAGAAGTTGAAAACATATCTGCCGCTTCGCTTTTGTTTCATGTCGTTTTTTTTGTTGCTGCTCATCTCTCTAGTTTCAACAATTTTTAGTAATTGTTCAATGCCCAGTTTTTTGTTGAATGATTTTACAAGGAATGTTGTCAAAGAAAGAGAAGAAAACATAAAATGCGCTGATTCAATTCAATTCGAGAAGAAATTACTGGAAGCCTTTTTCACTTTTTTTTAGTTCTATTGTTGTTGTTGATATTTTAATTACAACTCGTGGTTGCCGAGATAGCTCAGTTGGGAGAGCGTCAGACTGAAGATCTGAAGGTCCCTGGTTCAAAACCGGAGAACTCGCATGAGTTCTGAATAATCCCGGGTCTCGGCAATATTTTGTCACTTTCTTTTTCATGTCGTTGTTTTTGCTGCTGCTCATTTCTCTATTTTCAACACTTTTTATTCATTGTTTATTATATGGGCGTGCCTCACAAGGACTGGGAACTACCAAATTCGCGAATTTGATTTGCTGACATCGATATTGACCGCGGTCTAGATTTTCCCATTTAGACCGGCATCTAGACCGGTTGCACTTACGTTGAGAAGTTTACAAACAAAAATGCAAAAACGTTGTCTTGTTTCTGCTAAAAAATAATAAATGGAAAAACCAAAAGGTTGACGCGAAAAAAGGTAACAAGAACGAGCAAACTTCGGCGGATTTTCGTTCAGTTCACAGGCTCGACACAGGCACGAAATCAAAACACCAGCGAAATGAATTTGCGAGGTAATTGCAAGGTCAGAAGTTAAAAGCACTAAACACGTACGATTAAAAGCGACTAAAACACCCCTAATAATATTCTATCAGCCGATTAAAGAGGCTAGAGAAGTTGAAAACATATCTGCCGCTGAAATTGACCTTCTCTTGTTCTAACTTTTCCGTGATCACCGTTCATTAACAAAATGCCAGCGAGTATAGGGAACTGAAGCGAATTTTTAAGCTGAAACGTTTTCTAGTTTGGCCATAAAATAAACATCTTATTAACCGAGCTTAGTCGGTCTGTATGGGAGAATCTTGACCTCGGTCATGAGTACAGACCTCACTGCGTTCGGTCTGTACACACCTCCTGCTCGGTTAATAAGAGCTAAATAATGCCCAGTGTTTTCTTGAATGATTTTCTAACAAATTTTCTCAAAGAAACAACAGGAAAAATATAAAATTCGCTGAATTGATTCAATTTGGGACTAAACTGGAAGCCTTTACTTTTATTTTTGTTGTTATTTTTATGATTACAAATCGAGGTTGCCGAGATAGCTCAGTTGGGAGAGCGTCAGACTGAAGATCTGAAGGTCCCTGGTTCAAATCCGGAGAACTCGCATGAGTTCTGAACAATCCCGGGTCTCGGCAACATTTTTTCGCTTTTGTTTCATGTCGTTGTTTTTGTTGCTGCTCATTTCTCTAGTTTCAACAATTTTTAGTAATTGTTCAATGCCCAGTTTTTTGCTGAATGATTTTACAAGGAATGTTGTCAAAGAAAGAGAAGAAAACATAAAATGCGCTGATTCAATTCAATTCGAGAAGAAATTACTGGAAGCCTTTTTCACTTTTTTTTAGTTCTATTGTTGTTGTTGATATTTTAATTACAACTCGTGGTTGCCGAGATAGCTCAGTTGGGAGAGCGTCAGACTGAAGATCTGAAGGTCCCTGGTTCAAATCCGGAGAACTCGCTTGAGTTCTGAATAATCCCGGGTCTCGGCAGTGTATTTTGCTTTTGTTTCATGTCGTTGTTTATGTTGCTGCTGACTTCTCTATTTTCAACAATTCTTATTCGTGATTGTATAATGCCCAGTGTTTTCTTGAATGATTTTCTAACAAATGTTCTCAAAGAAACAACAGGAAAAATATAAAATTCGCTGAATTGATTCAATTTTGGACTAAACTGGAAGCCTTTTGTTAATATTTTTTTTCTTTTACTTTTATTTTTGTTGTTAGTTTTTGACTACACTTCGTGATTGCCGAGATAGCTCAGTTGGGAGAGCGTCAGACTGAAGATCTGAAGGTCCCTGGTTCAAAACCGGAGAACTCGCATGAGTTCTGAATAATCCCGGGTCTCGGCAATATTTTGTCACTTTCTTTTTCATGTCGTTGTTTTTGCTGCTGCTCATTTCTCTATTTTCAACACTTTTTATTCATTGTTTATTATATGGGCGTGCCTCACAAGGACTGGGAACTACCAAATTCGCGAATTTGATTTGCTGACATCGATATTGACCGCGGTCTAGATTTTCCCATTTAGACCGGCATCTAGACCGGTTGCACTTACGTTGAGAAGTTTACAAACAAAAATGCAAAAACGTTGTCTTGTTTCTGCTAAAAAATAATAAATGGAAAAACCAAAAGGTTGACGCGAAAAAAGGTAACAAGAACGAGCAAACTTCGGCGGATTTTCGTTCAGTTCACAGGCTCGACACAGGCACGAAATCAAAACACCAGCGAAATGAATTTGCGAGGTAATTGCAAGGTCAGAAGTTAAAAGCACTAAACACGTACGATTAAAAGCGACTAAAACACCCCTAATAATATTCTATCAGCCGATTAAAGAGGCTAGAGAAGTTGAAAACATATCTGCCGCTGAAATTGACCTTCTCTTGTTCTAACTTTTCCGTGATCACCGTTCATTAACAAAATGCCAGCGAGTATAGGGAACTGAAGCGAATTTTTAAGCTGAAACGTTTTCTAGTTTGGCCATAAAATAAACATCTTATTAACCGAGCTTAGTCGGTCTGTATGGGAGAATCTTGACCTCGGTCATGAGTACAGACCTCACTGCGTTCGGTCTGTACACACCTCCTGCTCGGTTAATAAGAGCTAAATAATGCCCAGTGTTTTCTTGAATGATTTTCTAACAAATTTTCTCAAAGAAACAACAGGAAAAATATAAAATTCGCTGAATTGATTCAATTTGGGACTAAACTGGAAGCCTTTACTTTTATTTTTGTTGTTATTTTTATGATTACAAATCGAGGTTGCCGAGATAGCTCAGTTGGGAGAGCGTCAGACTGAAGATCTGAAGGTCCCTGGTTCAAATCCGGAGAACTCGCATGAGTTCTGAACAATCCCGGGTCTCGGCAACATTTTTTCGCTTTTGTTTCATGTCGTTGTTTTTGTTGCTGCTCATTTCTCTAGTTTCAACAATTTTTAGTAATTGTTCAATGCCCAGTTTTTTGCTGAATGATTTTACAACGAATGTTGTCAAAGAAAGAGAAGAAAACATAAAATGCGCTGATTCAATTCAATTCGAGAAGAAATTACTGGAAGCCTTTTTTACTTTTTTTTTACTTCTATCTTTGTTGTTGATATTTTAATTACGATTCGTGGTTGCCGAGATAGCTCAGTTGGGAGAGCGTCAGACTGCAGATTTGAAGGTCCCTGGTTCAAATCCGGAGAACTCGCATGAGTTCTGAACAATCCCGGGTCTCGGCAATGTTATTCACTTTTATTTTCATGTCGCTGTTTTTGTTGCTGCTCATTTCTCTATTTTCAACAAATTTTAGTAATCGTACAATGCCCAGTGTTTTCTTGAATAATTTCTAACAAATATTCTCAAAGAAACAAAAGGAAAGAAATAAAATTCGCTGAAGTGATTCAATTTGAGACTAAGCTGGAAGCCTTTTTTTAGCTATATTTTACTTGTATTGTCGTTTTTATTTTTAAAGGAATTCGTGGTTGCCGAGATAGCTCAGTCGGGAGAGCGTCAGACTGAAGATCTGAAGGTCCCTGGTTCAAATCCGGAGAACTCGCATGAGTTCTGAATAATCCCGGGTCTCGGCAGTATTTTTTCGCTTTTGTTTCATGTCGTTGTTTATGTTGCTGCTGATTTCTCTATTTTCAACAATTCTTATTCGTGATTGTATAATGCCCAGTGTTTTCTTGAATGATTTTTTAACAAATGTTCTCAAAGAAACAACATTAAAAATATAAAATTCGCTGAATTGATTCAATTTTGGACTAAACTGGAAGCCTTTATTATTTTGTTTTGTTTTATTTTATTTTTGTTGTTAGTTTTTGACCACACCTCGTGGTTGCCGAGATAGCTCAGTTGGGAGAGCGTCAGACTGAAGATCTGAAGGTCCCTGGTTCAAATCCGGAGAACTCGCATGAGTTCTGAATAATCCCGGGTCTCGGCAATATTTTTTCGCTTTTGTTTCATGTCGTTGTTTTTGTTGCTGCTCATTTCTCTATTTTCAACACTTTTTATTCATTGTATAATGCCCAGTGTTTTCTTGAATGATTTTCTAACAAATGTTCTCAAAGAAACAAAAGGAAAGAAAGAAAATTCGCTGAGTTGATTCAATTTTGGACTAAACTGGAAGCCTTTTTTAAGCTATTTTTTCCTTGTATTGTCGTTTTTATTTTTAAAGGAATTCGTGGTTGCCGAGATAGCTCAGTCGGGAGAGCGTCAGACTGAAGATCTGAAGGTCCCTGGTTCAAATCCGGAGAACTCGCATGAGTTCTGAATAATCCCGGGTCTCGGCAGTATTTTTTCGCTTTTGTTTCATGTCGTTGTTTATGTTGCTGCTGACTTCTCTATTTTCAACAATTCTTATTCGTGATTGTATAATGCCCAGTGTTTTCTTGAATGATTTTTTAACAAATGTTCTCAAAGAAACAACAGGAAAAATATAAAATTCGCTGAATTGATTCAATTTGGGACTAAACTGGAAGCCTTTTGTTATTATTATTTTTCTTTTACTTTTATTTTTGTTGTTATTTTTTTGATTACAATTCGAGGTTGCCGAGATAGCTCAGTTGGGAGAGCGTCAGACTGAAGATCTGAAGGTCCCTGGTTCAAATCCGGAGAACTCGCATGAGTTCTGAACAATCCCGGGTCTCGGCAACATTTTTTCGCTTTTGTTTCATGTCGTTGTTTTTGTTGCTGCTCATTTCTCTAGTTTCAACAATTTTTAGTAATTGTTCAATGCCCAGTGTTTTGTTGAATGATTTTACAACGAATGTTGTCAAAGAAAGAGAAGAAAACATATAAAATGCGCTGATTCAATTCAATTCGAGAAGAAATTATTGGAAGCCTTTTTTACTTTTTTTTATTTCTATTGTTGTTGTTGATATTTTAATTACAAATCGTGGTTGCCGAGATAGCTCAGTTGGGAGAGCGTCAGACTGAAGATCTGAAGGTCCCTGGTTCAAATCCGGAGAACTTGCATGAGTTCTGAACAATCCCGGGTCTCGGCGATGTTTTTCCCTTTTATTTTTATGTCGCTGTTTTTGCTGCTGCTCATTTCTCTATTTTCAACACTTTTTATTCATTGTTTATTATATGGCCGTGCCTCACAAGGACTGGGAACTACCAAATTCGCGAATTTTATTTGCTAACATCGATATTGACCGCAGTCTAGGTTTTCCCATTTAGACCGGTATCTAGACCGGTTGCACTTACGTTGAGAAGTTTACAAACAAAAATTCAAAAACGTTGTCTTGTTTCTGCTAAAAAATAATAAATGGAAAAACCAAAAGGTTGACGCGAAAAAAGGTAACAAGAACGAGCAAACCTCGGCGGATCATTTTCGTTCAGTTCACAGGCTCGACACAGGCACGAAATCAAAACACCAGCGAAATGAATTTGCGAGGTAATTGCAAGGTCAGAAGTTAAAAGCACTAAACACGTACGATTAAAAGCGACTAAAACACCCCTATTAATATTCTATCAGCCGATTAAAGAGGCTAGAGAAGTTGAAAACATATCTGCCGCTTCGCTTTTGTTTCATGTCGTTGTTTTTGTTGCTGCTCATTTCTCTAGTTTCAACAATTTTTAGTAATTGTTCAATGCCCAGTTTTTTGTTGAATGATTTTACAAGGAATGTTGTCAAAGAAAGAGAAGAAAACATAAAATGCGCTGATTCAATTCAATTCGAGAAGAAATTACTGGAAGCCTTTTTTACTTTTTTTTTTACTTCTATATTTGTTGTTGATATTTTAATTACGATTCGTGGTTGCCGAGATAGCTCAGTTGGGAGAGCGTCAGATTGAAGATCTGAATGTCCCTGGTTCAAATCCGGAGAACTCGCATGAGTTCTGAACAATCCCGGGTCTCGGCAATGTTATTCCCTTTTATTTTCATGTCGCTGTTTTTGTTGCTTCTCATTTCTCTATTTTCAACAAATTTTAGTAATCGTACAATGCCCAGTGTTTTCTTGAATAATTTTCTAACAAATATTCTCAAAGAAACAAAAGAAAAGAAATAAAATTCGCTGAAGTGATTCAATTTGAGACTAAACTGGAAGCCTTTTTTTAGCTATTTTTTACTTGTATTGTCGTTTTTATTTTTGACGGAATTCGTGGTTGCCGAGATAGCTCAGTTGGGAGAGCGTCAGACTGAAGATCTGAAGGTCCCTGGTTCAAATCCGAAGAACTTTCATGAGTTCTGAATAATCCCGGGTCTCGGCAGTATTTTTTTGCTTTTGTTTCATGTCGTTCTTTATGTTGCTGCTGATTTCTCTATTTTCAACAATTCTTATTCGTGATTGTATAATGCCCAGTGTTTTCTTGAATGATTTTCTAACAAATGTTTTCAAAGAAACAACAGGAAAAATATAAAATTCGCTGAATTGATTCAATTTGGGACTAAACTGGAAGCCTTTTGTTATTATTATTTTTCTTTTACTTTTATTTTTCTTGTTAGTTTTTGACCACACCTCGTGGTTGCCGAGATAGCTCAGTTGGGAGAGCGTCAGACGGAAGATCTGAAGGTCCCTGGTTCAAAATCGGAGAACTCGCATGAGTTCTGAATAATCCCGGGTCTCGGCAATATTTTTTCACTTTCTTTATCATGTCGTTGTTTTTTCTGCTGCTCATTTCTCTTTTTTCAACACTTTTTATTCATTGTTTATTATATGGGCGTGCCTCACAAGGACTGGGAACTACCAAATTCGCGAATTTGATTTGCTAACATCGATATTGACCGCGGTCTAGATTTTCCCATTTAGACCGGCATCTAGACCGGTTGCACTTACGTTGAGAAGTTTACAAACAAAAATGCAAAAACGTTGTCTTGTTTCTGCTAAAAAATAATAAATGGAAAAACCAAAAGGTTGACAGGAAAATAAGTAACAAGAACTACGAAACTTCGGCAGATTTTCGTTCAGTTCACAGCCACTAAATCAAAACACCAGCGAAATGGTTTGTGAGGTAATTGCAAGGTCAGAAGTTAAAAGCACTGAACACGTACGATTAAAAGCGACTAAAACACCCCTAAGAATATTCTATCTGCCGATTAAATTAAGAGGCTAGAGAAGTTGAAAACATACTTCAGATACTTGCCGATGATATCGACCTTCTCTTGTTCTATAAACTTTTCCGTGATCGCCGTTCACTTAACAAATGCCAGCGAATATGGCAAACCGAAGCGAATTTTTACGCTGAAATGTTTTCTAGTTTGGCCATAAAATAAACGTCTTATTAACCAAGCTTAGTCGGTCTGTATGGGAGAATCTTGACCTCGGTTATGAGTAGAGACCTCACTGCGTTCGGTCTGTACTCACGACCTCGGTCAAGATTCTCCCATACAGACCTCCTGCTCGGTCAATAAGAGCTAAATAATGCCCATTGTTTTCTTGAATGATTTTTTCGACTATTTTGCTTGGTACAAGAAAAATGGTAAGAATTGGGGGCATTGGATTGGCACTCTCTGACCCACATTTTTGTATACTCTCAAGGGACTGTTTTAATTTGTCAAGGGAATACTTTTCGCTGTGAGCGATAATAACGTCATTGGATAGGAATGCGTCAGCACTTCTCGATCCCGAAGTGTTATTTTCACGCGTCGCTCGTCATTTAGCCTGTCTAGCCTTTTGCAAACTACAGGTAGGTATTTTTCAAAGATCTGTGCTATTCATCGATTGAATCGCTTAGTTTTACATGCTTTAAAGCTGCTGCGAATCTTCATTGTCAGAGGATCTGGCCAATGCTATTTTCTCTTGTTACAAGTCTATTGTTTGTCGTCTTCTTTGAAAGAAGTATTTTTAGCTCGTCACGCAATCTTTTGTTTTGACCACAATTCACGGACTTGATCACGACTTAATGCAGCTTCTCAAGACTTCAGACAGGAAAATGGTAATGTACAATGTTGCTTCGAGCTTAAATGGAATTTTTAGAAGGATTGGTAAAGCCACTAAGTGAAAAATGGACTTCAAAAAGCCGTTGGGATAAAATTTAACTTACGCTTTAGCGTGAATAATGCAGGATCTCACGGCTTCAAAAATATGCAGAATTTTGAAGCTTTGATACATTAGTAGCTACATCTTGAAATGACAATTAATCTAAAACAAAACTTCCTTCAAGTTTCTTTCATTTGCCCAGTTTACGTTTGGAATTTTAGGCTTCTGAAGCGTATTGATTTGAAAAGCACATGGTGACATCTGATATGCAGCGTGCGGCCGACTTACCATCGCGTTGTTGTTTATTTAAGAATTGTGTTCAGTTTACGACCTTTTACATGCAAAGATTTACTACAGTACTTCGGAAAATGCAAACAAGTATTTTTTTTGTTATTAGGTATAGTGATGGATAGCATAAAAAGCAATCTGAGTGTTAATTTTGTGGAAGGAATACAGCAGTTTTCCGCTATCTCACGGCACCATGATTCGCAAATTATTATCCCCATTACCGCTTTTCTGTACCAAGATAATACCACTGGTGGTTAAATAAATGTCAGTGACAGTTGTACAGAAAGAAAACCTATCTTTTACCAGAGTGTTTTGAACTAGTGTTATACTTTGTAGAAAGAGTTCGTGTTTTTGCGATTTGTTAAAATGACCTGCGGAGGTGAAGAAATTTTTTTCACCGTCTTCAAGTTTGGTTTGGGATGAATTTATCAAGGTTGATAATTAACATTTCAAATCATGAATTGGTCTTTCAGCGTGTCTCGTTGTAATAAAAGTTTACTTCAGAAAGGAATTATTTATCTGAATTTAGTACGCATATGGTATACTTTTCCCACTCGCACGTTTGTGTTAAATGCCGTGAAGGAGCCAGGAATTTTTTGGGGGGTGGGTGCGCGCTAATAAAAGCCTTCTGGACTGTGAGTCAATGGGTTAATCCTGGCGTATCTAATCGAACAAAATCGAACAAAAATCCAATCGAACTCAATCGAACGATTGGTGTTCGATTGGGTTCGGCAATCGAACAAAATCGAACATCTATTTTGCTGTGAGTTCGATTTTCGAACCAATCGAACAAAATCGAACTAATCCGATGCAATTTTGTTCGGACGGTATCTCCTGACACCGGAAACTAGTAAAACGCGTAGGGTATAGTCACTATCAGCCTTTATTGAATGGGAATAAAGAAAAATAACTTCATACTAAATATAATTGTTGGAACAGAACAGAACAAAGTCAGTGTCAACGATTGATACTCATATACTCCCGGATGCACTGTGAGTGTTGATAGGAAATGGCTTATATGATTATAATTAACCGCGCGGCCATGGGCCGAGCGCGGTTCTTGCTTTACAAGGGATTTTTTTTTTTAACCGCGCGGCCATGGGCCGAGCGCGGTTCTTGCTCTGCACGGGATTTATTAACCTCGCGGCCATGGGCCGAGCGCGGTTCTTGTTTTACACGGGATTTATTATTAACCGCGCGGCCATGGGCCGAGCGCGGTTCTTGTTTTACACGGGATTTATTATTATTAACCGCGCCGCCATGGGACGAGCGCGGTTCTTGCTTTACACGGGATTTATTATTAACCGCGCGGCCATGGGCCGAGCGCGGTTCTTGCTCTGCACGGGATTTAATTTTTTTCGTTTTCTTGTCGGTGACCAGACCCAAACCTCCCCTCGGCCAAATCATGATCGGGACTGAATCACGCAACCTGGGATGCTTACTCGCCAAAAACTGTTGGAACAATGATGTACGGAAAATGTTACGGATAATGTTTTCTTTGTTGTGAATAAAATATTTTTTTGTTTCGTCTTATCGAAGCGTTGGATTCAAAGGGAATATTAAATTTCCTAAAAAAGGTATTACGTCAGCCATGGAATGCGCTGACGTTGAAGCTTTCACATTCGCTACGTGACAAATAACATTGTGTTTACTTGGCATGTTTATTTCGCCAGAAGCGACTGTCGTTGCAGTCAAAACAGCTCAAGTGTTTCTATCGAGGGTGAATAATGAATTTATTTATGGAAATTTGATTTCATTCTTCACTTCAATATTCATTTATGAAGAAAATATTTCAATGTTCAAAAGGCGGCTCAATTCAAATCACGAATGTTACAGTCAAACCGGATGTTCTTTTGATGGGAACTCTGCAATGTTGTGGCGCAATGTTCCAATATTGATGGGCAGTTTGCTTGACACAACTTGCAACATTCAATTCAAATTTGCTCGAGCAAGTTGCCAAGTTCCGGTTTTCGATATTCCCGTATTGAAGGTAATAATCCCACCTCTCTTTCAAAGAAATAGGAAATAGTTGCCCTATGGTCAACTATTTATCAACAGACGACAAGAAATTAGCGGCAGGTTTAGTTAAATCGCCAAACTGAGAAGTTTGCTTGACGCAACTTGCAACTTTCAATTCAAACTTGCTTTAGCAAGTTCCGGTTTCCCAGTTTGGCGATTTGAACTAAACCTGTTGCTAATTTCTTGTCGTCTGTTGATAAATATTTGACCATAGGGCAACTATTTCCTATTTCTTTGAAAGAGAGGTGGGATTATTACCTTCAATACGGGAATATCGAAAACCGGAACTTGGCAACTTGCTCGAGCAAATTTGAATTGAATGTTGCAAGTTGTGTCAAGCAAACTGCCCATCAATATTGGAACATTGCGCCACAACATTGCAGAGTTCCCATCAAAAGAACATCCGGTTTGACTGTAAATAGTTTGTTATCTTGCTTCACGCAACGGGCACATGGGAATTTGGCCAAAACTTGCAAAACTTCGACTGCAACAAGTCAACCGTCAATTGTCACGCACACTGTTTCTTCATGATTTTGTTCGCATTGTGTGTTTTTTTGCAAGTTTATATCGGCAGAAGCGACGGTCATAAATTTATTTGCACTTCTTCGAGTATTTCTTGTGGGTTTAGGCACATTAGGTTTGAAGTAAGTTCAAACAATAATAAAGGAAATGAAATATTTGCTTAAGTAAACAATTGAGCGTGCCCGAACGTGCAGGGGTTACGTCATTAGAAGGAAAAAACCCCCAAGCTAAAGATAGCCGGGGAAAACGTAGACCTCGGATTGTGTGACTAACGTGACTACTTTGCTAGTCCTTTACTCATAATGCAAACATATTAAATTTAACCGTGACTTTTGAGAAAGCTGTTAATTAGCCAAAAATAGAAGCGCGGTTTTAAGTTGCTATAGCAACTTCTTGTTATTTTTTTTTTGTCGGTGACCAGACGCAAACCTCCACTCGGCCAAATCGTGATCGGGACTGAATCACGCAACCTGTGATGTTTATTCGCCAAAAGCTTTTGAAACATGAATGTACGGAAAATGTTGCGGATATTGTTTTCTTTATTATGTATACAGTATATTTTCTTTTGGTTTTATTGAAGCGTTCGATTCAAAGCGAATGTTGAATACACTGAAAAAGGTATTACGTCAGCCATGGAATGCGCTGATGTTGCAGGTTTCACTTTCGTTACGTGACAAATAACATTGTGTTTCATTTGCATGTTTATGTCGGCAGAAGCGACGGTCATTAATTTAATTTGTTTCCTCTTCTGCGAGTATTTCTTGTGGGTTTAGGCAATCGAAGTGAATTCTTTGGCTATTTCCTTGAAGTGAGTTCAAATATTTGAAAGGAAATGAAATATTTGCTTAAGTAAACAATCGAGCGTGCCCGAACGTGCAGGGGCTACGTCATTAGAAGGGAAAAATCCCCAAGCTAAAAATAGCCGGGCACAACGTAAACTTCGGATTGTGTGACTAACGTGACTACTTTGCTAGTCCTTTACTCATAATACAAACGGATTAAATTTAACCGTGACTTTTGAGAAAGAAAGCTGTTAATTAGCCAAAAATATAAGCGCGGTTTTAAGTTGCTATAGCAACTTGTTGTTTTTTTTTTTTTGTCGGTGACCAGACGCAAACCTCCACTCGGCCAAATCGTGATCGGGACTGAATCACGCAACCTATGATGTTTATTCGCCAAAAGCTGTTGAAACATTAATGTACGGAAAATGTTGCGGATATTGTTTTCTTTATTGTGTATAAAGTATATTTTCTTTTGGTTTTATCGAAGCGTTGGATTCAAAGCGAATGTTGAATACACTGAAAAAGGTATTACGTCAGCCATGGAATGTGCTGATGTTGCAGGTTTCACTTTCGTTAGGTGACAAATAACATTGTGTTTTATTTGCATGTTTATGTCGGCAGAAGCGACGGTCATTAATTTAATTTGTTTCCTCTTCTGCGAGTATTTCTTGTGGGTTTAGGCAATCGAAGTGAATTCTTTGGCTATTTCATCGAAGTGAGTTCAAGGATTTGAAAGGAAATGAAATATTTGCTTAAGTAAACAATTGAGCGTGTCCGAACGTGCAGGGGTTACGCCATTAGAAGGGAAAAACCCCCAAGCTAAAGATAACCGGGGACACCGTAAACTTCGGATTGTGTGACTAACGTGACTACTTTGCTTGTCCTTTACTCATAATGCAAACGTATTAAATTTAACGGTGACTTTTGAGAAAGAAAGCTGTTAATTAGCCAAAAATATAAGCGCGGTTTTAAGTTGCTATAGCAACTTCTGGTTAGCCAAAAATTTAAGCGCGGTTTTAAGTTGCTATAGCAACTTCTTGTTTGGTAATAAAGTTGTTGTTTGTTTGTTTCAAAAATATAAGCGCGGTTTTAAGTTGCTATAGCAACTTCTTGTTTTGTCGGTGACCAGACCCAAACCTCCCCTCGGCCAAATCACGATCGGGACTGAATCACGCAACCTGGGATGCTTACTCGCCAAAAGCTGTTGGAACAATGATGTACGGGAAATGTTACGGATAATGTTTTCTTTCTTGTGAATAAAGTATATTTTCTTTTGGTTTTATCAAAGTGTTCGATTCAAAGTGAATGTTGAATACCCTGAAAAAGGTATTACGTCAGCCATGGAATGCGCTGATGTTGCAGGTTTCACTTTCGTTAGGTGACAAATAACATTTTTTCATTTGCATGTTTATATCGGCAGAAGCGACGGTCATTAATTTAATTTGTTTCTTCTTCTGTGAGTATTTCTTGTGGGTTTAGGCAATCGAAGTGAATTCTTTGACTATTTCCTTGAAGTGAGTTCAAATATTTAAAAGGAAATGAAATATTTGCTTAAGTAAACAATTGAGCGTGCCCGAACGTGCTGGGTTACGTCATTAGAAGGGAAAAACCCCCAAGCTAAAGATAGCCGGGCACAACGTAAACCTCGGATTGTGTGACTAACGTGACTACTTTGCTAGTCCTTTGCTCATAATACAAACGGATTAAATTTAACCGTGACTTTTGAGAAAGAAAGCTATTAATTAGCCAAAAATATAAGCGCGGTTTTAAGTTGCTATAGCAACTTCTTGTTATTTTTTTTTTGTCGGTGACTAGACGCAAACCTCCACTCGGCCAAATCGTGCTCGGGACTGAATCACGCAACCTGTGATGTTTATTCGCCAAAAGCTGTTGAAACATGAATGTACGGAAAATGTTGCCGATATTGTTTTCTTTATTGTGTATACAGCATATTTTCTTTTGGTTTTATTGAAGCGTTCGATTCAAAGCGAATGTTGAATACACTGAAAAAGGTATTACGTCAGCGATGGAATGCGCTGATGTTGCAGGTTTCACTTTCGTTACGTGACAAATAACATTGTGTTTCATTTGCATGTTTATGTCTGCAGAAGCGACGGCCATTAATTTAATTTGTTTCCTCTTCTGCGAGTATTTCTTGTGGGTTTAGGCAATCGAAGTGAATTCTTTGGCTATTTCATCGAAGTGAGTTCAAAGATTTGAAAGGAAATAAAATATTTGCTTAAGTAAACAATTGAGCGAGTCCGAACGTGCAGGGCTTACGTCATTGGAAGGGAAAACCCCCAAGGTAAGCACTTGCAAGGATTACATCATTGGTAGGGATTATTACCGCCGTACACCGCCCTTCTAAATATAACCGTGAACATTAAATTTCGCCCTGACTTTTGAGGAAGAAAGCTGTGCATTAGCAAAAAAATATAAGCGCGGTTTTAAGTTGCTATAGCAACTTCTTGTTTTTTTTTTTTCTCGGTGACCAGACGCAAACCTCCACTCGGCCAAATCGTGATCGGGACTGAATCACGCAACCTGTGATGTTTATTCGCCAAAAGCTGTTGAAACATGAATGTACGGAAAATGTTGCGGATATTGTTTTCTTTATTGTGTATAAAGTATCTTTTCTTTTGGTTTTATCAAAGCGTTCGATTCAAAGCGAATGTTGAATACACTGAAAAAGGTATTACGTCAGCCATGGAATGCGCTGATGTTGCAGGTTTCACTTTCGTTACGTGACAAATAACATTGTGTTTCATTTGCATGTCTATGTCGGCAGAAGCGACGGTCATTAATTTAATTTGTTTCCTCTTCTGCGAGTATTTCTTGTCGGTTTAGGCAATCGAAGTGAATTCTTTGGCTATTTCCTTGAAGTGAGCTCAAATATTTGAAAGGAAATAAAATATTTGCTTAAGTAAACAATTGAGCGTGCCCGAACGTGCAGGGGTTACGTCATTAGAAGGGAAAAACCCCCAAGCTAACTGAAGCTATCCGGGGACAACGTAACCCTCGGATTGTGTGACTAACGTGACTACTTTGCTAGTCCTTTACTCATAATGCAAACAGATTAAATTTAATCGTGACTTTTGAGAAAGAAAGCTGTTAATTAGCCAAAAATATAAGCGCGGTTTTAAGTTGCTATAGCAACTTCTTGTTTTTTTTCGTCGTTTTTTTTTTGTCGGTAACCAGACCCAAACTTCCACTCGACCAAATCATTTATTCACCAAAAGCTGTCGAAACATCAATGTACAGAAAATGTTACGGATATTGTTTTCTTTATTGTGTATAAAATATTATTTCTTCTGGTCTCATCGAAGCGTTGGGCTCAAAGGGAATTTGAAGACACTAAAAAAGGTATTACGTCAGCCATGGAATGCGCTGATGTTGCAGCTTTCACTTTCACTATATGACAAAAAAGATTCTTTTTTCTTTGCAAGTTTACTTCGCCAGAAGCGACGGTCATTAATTTAATTGTAATTTTGCGAGTATTTCTTGTGGGTTTAGGCAATTGCAGTGGATCCTTTGGCTGTTTCATAGAAGCGATTTGAAGAAGATTTGAAGCAGAATTTAATATTTGCTTAGGTAAACAATTGAGCGTGCCTGAACGTGCAGGGATTACGTCATTAGTAGGGAAAAAACCTTCCAGCTAAAGCTAAGACAGCATTGGATAACGTAAACCTGTGACTAGCGTGACTACTTTGCTAGTCCTCTACTCAAAGTGCAATCAGATTGAATTTAACCGTGACTTTTGAGAAAGAAAGCTCTTAATGAGAAAAAATATATAAGCGCGGTTTTAAGTTGCTATAGCAACTTCTTGTTTTTCGTTTTTTTGTCGGTGACCAGACCCAAACCTCCACTCGGCCAAATCGTGATTGGGGCTTTGAAATCACGCAACCTATGATATTTATTCGCGAAAAGCTGTTGAAACATTAATGTACGGAAAATGTTGCGGATATTGTTTTCTTTATTGTGTATAAAGTATATTTTCTTTTGGTTTTATCGAAGCGTTGGATTCAAAGCGAATGTTGAATACGCTGAAAAAAGGTATTACATCAGCCATGGAATGCGCTGATGTTGCAGGTTTCACTTTCGTTACGTGACAAATAAAACTGTGTTTCATTGGCATGTTTATGTTGGCAGAAGCGACGGTTATTAATTTAATTTGTTTCCTCTTCTGCGAGTATTTCTTGTGGGTTTAGGCAATCGAAGTGAATTCTTTGGCTATTTCCTTGAAGTGAGTTCAAATATTTGAAAGGAAATGAAATATTTGCTAAAGTAAACAATCGAGCGTGCCCGAACGTGCAGGGGCTACGTCATTAGAAGGGAAAAATCCCCAAGCTAAAAATAGCCGGGCACAACGTAAACCTCGGATTGTGTGACTAACGTGACTACTTTGCTAGTCCTTTACTCATAATACAAACGGATTAAATTTAACCGTGACTTTTGAGAAAGAAAGCTGTTAATTAGCCAAAAATATAAGCGCGGTTTTAAGTTGCTATAGCAACTTGTTGTTTTTTTTTTTTTGTCGGTGACCAGACGCAAACCTCCACTCGGCCAAATCGTGATCGGGACTGAATCACGCAACCTATGATGTTTATTCGCCAAAAGCTGTTGAAACATTAATGTACGGAAAATGTTGCGGATATTGTTTTCTTTATTGTGTATAAAGTATATTTTCTTTTGGTTTTATCGAAGCGTTGGATTCAAAGCGAATGTTGAATACACTGAAAAAGGTATTACGTCAGCCATGGAATGTGCTGATGTTGCAGGTTTCACTTTCGTTAGGTGACAAATAACATTGTGTTTTATTTGCATGTTTATGTCGGCAGAAGCGACGGTCATTAATTTAATTTGTTTCCTCTTCTGCGAGTATTTCTTGTGGGTTTAGGCAATCGAAGTGAATTCTTTGGCTATTTCATCGAAGTGAGTTCAAGGATTTGAAAGGAAATGAAATATTTGCTTAAGTAAACAATTGAGCGTGTCCGAACGTGCAGGGGTTACGCCATTAGAAGGGAAAAACCCCCAAGCTAAAGATAACCGGGGACACCGTAAACTTCGGATTGTGTGACTAACGTGACTACTTTGCTTGTCCTTTACTCATAATGCAAACGTATTAAATTTAACGGTGACTTTTGAGAAAGAAAGCTGTTAATTAGCCAAAAATATAAGCGCGGTTTTAAGTTGCTATAGCAACTTCTGGTTAGCCAAAAATTTAAGCGCGGTTTTAAGTTGCTATAGCAACTTCTTGTTTGGTAATAAAGTTGTTGTTTGTTTGTTTCAAAAATATAAGCGCGGTTTTAAGTTGCTATAGCAACTTCTTGTTTTGTCGGTGACCAGACCCAAACCTCCCCTCGGCCAAATCACGATCGGGACTGAATCACGCAACCTGGGATGCTTACTCGCCAAAAGCTGTTGGAACAATGATGTACGGGAAATGTTACGGATAATGTTTTCTTTCTTGTGAATAAAGTATATTTTCTTTTGGTTTTATCAAAGTGTTCGATTCAAAGTGAATGTTGAATACCCTGAAAAAGGTATTACGTCAGCCATGGAATGCGCTGATGTTGCAGGTTTCACTTTCGTTAGGTGACAAATAACATTTTTTCATTTGCATGTTTATATCGGCAGAAGCGACGGTCATTAATTTAATTTGTTTCTTCTTCTGTGAGTATTTCTTGTGGGTTTAGGCAATCGAAGTGAATTCTTTGACTATTTCCTTGAAGTGAGTTCAAATATTTAAAAGGAAATGAAATATTTGCTTAAGTAAACAATTGAGCGTGCCCGAACGTGCTGGGTTACGTCATTAGAAAGGAAAAACCCCCAAGCTAAAGATAGCCGGGCACAACGTAAACCTCGGATTGTGTGACTAACGTGACTACTTTGCTAGTCCTTTGCTCATAATACAAACGGATTAAATTTAACCGTGACTTTTGAGAAAGAAAGCTATTAATTAGCCAAAAATATAAGCGCGGTTTTAAGTTGCTATAGCAACTTCTTGTTATTTTTTTTTTGTCGGTGACTAGACGCAAACCTCCACTCGGCCAAATCGTGCTCGGGACTGAATCACGCAACCTGTGATGTTTATTCGCCAAAAGCTGTTGAAACATGAATGTACGGAAAATGTTGCGGATATTGTTTTCTTTATTGTGTATACAGCATATTTTCTTTTGGTTTTATTGAAGCGTTCGATTCAAAGCGAATGTTGAATACACTGAAAAAGGTATTACGTCAGCGATGGAATGCGCTGATGTTGCAGGTTTCACTTTCGTTACGTGACAAATAACATTGTGTTTCATTTGCATGTTTATGTCTGCAGAAGCGACGGCCATTAATTTAATTTGTTTCCTCTTCTGCGAGTATTTCTTGTGGGTTTAGGCAATCGAAGTGAATTCTTTGGCTATTTCATCGAAGTGAGTTCAAAGATTTGAAAGGAAATAAAATATTTGCTTAAGTAAACAATTGAGCGAGTCCGAACGTGCAGGGCTTACGTCATTGGAAGGGAAAACCCCCAAGGTAAGCACTTGCAAGGATTACATCATTGGTAGGGATTATTACCGCCGTACACCGCCCTTCTAAATATAACCGTGAACATTAAATTTCGCCCTGACTTTTGAGGAAGAAAGCTGTGCATTAGCAAAAAAATATAAGCGCGGTTTTAAGTTGCTATAGCAACTTCTTGTTTTTTTTTTTTCTCGGTGACCAGACGCAAACCTCCACTCGGCCAAATCGTGATCGGGACTGAATCACGCAACCTGTGATGTTTATTCGCCAAAAGCTGTTGAAACATGAATGTACGGAAAATGTTGCGGATATTGTTTTCTTTATTGTGTATAAAGTATCTTTTCTTTTGGTTTTATCAAAGCGTTCGATTCAAAGCGAATGTTGAATACACTGAAAAAGGTATTACGTCAGCCATGGAATGCGCTGATGTTGCAGGTTTCACTTTCGTTACGTGACAAATAACATTGTGTTTCATTTGCATGTCTATGTCGGCAGAAGCGACGGTCATTAATTTAATTTGTTTCCTCTTCTGCGAGTATTTCTTGTCGGTTTAGGCAATCGAAGTGAATTCTTTGGCTATTTCCTTGAAGTGAGCTCAAATATTTGAAAGGAAATAAAATATTTGCTTAAGTAAACAATTGAGCGTGCCCGAACGTGCAGGGGTTACGTCATTAGAAGGGAAAAACCCCCAAGCTAACTGAAGCTATCCGGGGACAACGTAACCCTCGGATTGTGTGACTAACGTGACTACTTTGCTAGTCCTTTACTCATAATGCAAACAGATTAAATTTAATCGTGACTTTTGAGAAAGAAAGCTGTTAATTAGCCAAAAATATAAGCGCGGTTTTAAGTTGCTATAGCAACTTCTTGTTTTTTTTCGTCGTTTTTTTTTTGTCGGTAACCAGACCCAAACTTCCACTCGACCAAATCATTTATTCACCAAAAGCTGTCGAAACATCAATGTACAGAAAATGTTACGGATATTGTTTTCTTTATTGTGTATAAAATATTATTTCTTCTGGTCTCATCGAAGCGTTGGGCTCAAAGGGAATTTGAAGACACTAAAAAAGGTATTACGTCAGCCATGGAATGCGCTGATGTTGCAGCTTTCACTTTCACTATATGACAAAAAAGATTCTTTTTTCTTTGCAAGTTTACTTCGCCAGAAGCGACGGTCATTAATTTAATTGTAATTTTGCGAGTATTTCTTGTGGGTTTAGGCAATTGAAGTGGATCCTTTGGCTGTTTCATAGAAGCGATTTGAAGAAGATTTGAAGCAGAATTTAATATTTGCTTAGGTAAACAATTGAGCGTGCCTGAACGTGCAGGGATTACGTCATTAGTAGGGAAAAAACCTTCCAGCTAAAGCTAAGACAGCATTGGATAACGTAAACCTGTGACTAGCGTGACTACTTTGCTAGTCCTCTACTCAAAGTGCAATCAGATTGAATTTAACCGTGACTTTTGAGAAAGAAAGCTCTTAATGAGAAAAAATATATAAGCGCGGTTTTAAGTTGCTATAGCAACTTCTTGTTTTTCGTTTTTTTGTCGGTGACCAGACCCAAACCTCCACTCGGCCAAATCGTGATTGGGGCTTTGAAATCACGCAACCTATGATATTTATTCGCGAAAAGCTGTTGAAACATTAATGTACCGAAAATGTTGCGGATATTGTTTTCTTTATTGTGTATAAAGTATATTTTCTTTTGGTTTTATCGAAGCGTTGGATTCAAAGCGAATGTTGAATACGCTGAAAAAAGGTATTACATCAGCCATGGAATGCGCTGATGTTGCAGGTTTCACTTTCGTTACGTGACAAATAAAACTGTGTTTCATTGGCATGTTTATGTTGGCAGAAGCGACGGTTATTAATTTAATTTGTTTCCTCTTCTGCGAGTATTTCTTGTGGGTTTAGGCAATCGAAGTGAATTCTTTGGCTGTTTCATCGAAGTGAGTTCAAAGATTTGAAAGGAAATGAAATATTTGCTAAAGTAAACAATTGAGCGTGCCCGAACGTGCAGGGGTTACGTCATTAGAAGGGAAAAACCCCTAAGCTAAAGATAGCCGGGGACAACTTAAACCTCGGATTGTGTGACTAACGTGACTACTTTGCTAGTCCTTTACTCATAATGCAAACAGATTAAATTTAACAGTGACTTTTGAGAAAGAAAGCTGTTAATTAGCCAAAAATATAAGCGCGGTTTTAAGTTGCTATAGCAACTTCTTGTTAGATTAGAACTTCTTTCCATTCCGCACTTCAATTTGAAAACATATGGCGCAAGATCTTTCTCTGTAGCAGCTCCTACACTCTGGAACACTCTTCCGTCTGACATCAAGAACAGCTCCTCAGTGTCCCTTTTTAAACATAAACTAAAAACGTTCCTTTTTAAAAAGCATTTTTATAACTTTTTAGCGACATTTTTTATTTTTATTTTATTAGTCTTAAGGCATTTTTTACAATTACTATTTTACAATTCTTAATATTTTTCAGGTGTTTTTAAAACTTCTAACTGTAAAGCGCTTTTGAACTTTTAGGATATTGGCGCTATATAAATATTTTATTATTATTATTATTATTATTATTATTATTATTATTATTATTATTTCTTTTATTTACTTTTACCTTGTATATACCGATATTGACGTTGAAATCCAGGAGGGAGCCATTATGTAAACACTGTTGAAATAGGTTTTAATAATTTATTTCTTCTACTTTCTTTTACCTTGTATATACCAATTTGTATGGAATATGTTAATTAATGTTATGATGATGATAGTAGTATTAGTACTAGTTGTAGTAACCATGATATCATGACATATATGATATGACGATGATGATAATGATGATAATAATAACTTTTTGTGCCTTGGATATTTTAATATTGGAATTATTATTATTATTATTATTATTATTATTATTATTATTATTATTATTATTTTCGATGTGATTGTAAACAGACAGAAAGACAGACAGAAAGATTGGAGCCAATCTTCTTATAGATGAGAAACTCTTCTCCCACATCTTCACTGAACCGACATTCTTGGTAGCCTTTTACACTACACGAAATCTTGATACGTGCAGTGTCCTCCCGAGTCTCCTTGGATGTAGCTTCCTGACGTTTTCGACATTTTTACTGAAAGCCGGGTGATAGGGGAAGGGGAAAGCTAGCAGTGATTTGACCTTAAGACTGAATTTCTACAGACCACGTGCCTATCATGCGATGTGGTATTGTCCTATCGAACAAGGGTACGGTAATCGAACGTTCGATTATGTTCGATTGGCAAAATTTTATTGCGAGTTTGATTATGTTCGATTGAGTTCGGCTATCGAACGATTGGTGTTCGATTGGGTTTGATTACCGAACTGTTCGATTAGATACGCCGGGTTAATGCATCGCAAATCGCTTTCAATACTAACATTTCCCCAAGGCATACTCCAAGCAAAATAGTCGAGTCTCAAAGAGATCTTTGATTCTCTATTGTTAACCAGTTTGCCTAGGCACATTGCTTTAGTTTTTTTTAATATTTAGTTTTAATCCTGAGACTTCACCGAAAGATTCCAAATCATAAAGGCGTTTTTCACCGATGTTATATCCGAGCAGAAAAGATTTGTATCGTCCGCACACTGACTCAATTTAATTTCGTTGTTGAACATCACAATTCCCTTCACTTAATTGCTTTTACGTACCTTGTTTGACAGACGTTCTGCTGTTAAAATGAAAAGATACGGGGAAAGTGAGTAACCCTGTCTTATTCCGATGGAAGGTTTTAAACAGTTAGTTGCGAAACCGTTGTTGAGTGCTACACTTTCGATGTCGTCGTAAAAGACCGTAGCCCATCGTCTTAATCCTTCTCCAAAATTAAACAGTTTTAAAACATGTTGAATGCAGGGCCAATCTGAAGTATCAAAGGCTTTGCTGAATGCAAGCAAAACGAGTATACGAGGAATATGGTCCTAATAAGACCAAAAGATCAAAAAGCGTCCAGTAAACTTTCGAAGTTAATCCATCTTCACCAGGAGATTGATCGTTTTTGAAACTTTCTACAACTTTCTTACATTTCTCAAATGACAAGAGACCCTCTATAGTTTTGCACTCTTCATTGGAGAGTCGTGGTAGTTGTAAGCCTTCAGCAATTGGTTTAGTACGTCTTCCCGCGTAGCAATTATCTTAGAGGAGTACAGGTTTCCATAATACTTTTCTATTTCAGGTAGGATTTGGTTTTCATCCACTACTTTACCATTCTCATTTTCTAACTCAGAGATAACTCTCTCTCTCTCTCTCTCTTAATTGCGTTTTTCAAGATTAAAGAAGTACTTGGTAGGACGTTCGCCTTGTTCGACCCAAAGACATTTGGATCTAAATTTAGCTACCTCACCTTTAACATCATATTACGCTGGAAGTTCCTTTTTCGGAATATCGTATTGTTTTAATTCTTCATCTAAAGTGAGTGCATCATCCCTCGCACAGACTTTTTCGTCAAGTTGATCTAGCTGATTGTTAATGGAGATCTCACGTCTTCTACTAATTTTGGCTCTCCCTTTAAAAGAGATAATTGAAGTTCTTATTTCTATTTTAAGAAGTTCCCAAAAGATTTGCTTATCCTGGACATAACTATATTTTCTTTGGAATTCTGGGTAGGTGTTCTGGACCATTTGGATATAATTTCATCTTTAAGCAGATTATAATTAATTTCAACAAATCCGGTCGAACCATTGATAGTTTTTCTCACTGTATTGATAACAGTACGAGTTTATGATCTGGAGCAAAAGATGCCTGAATATCCGCTTTTCGCACATATTGGGTAAGGCGTTTAATGATTAAAAATAATCTATTCTCGATTTCATCTTTAGAGGCTTAGATTCATATGAATACTTGTTAGTGTTTCGGTGTTTTGCTCTCTGTATAAGAGGTCAAACATGTCCATCGTAATTAAAGCAGAGTTGCGAAAACCAGTTGTTTCGCACAGAGAGACACATTTTTTATCCTTTTTTTTGTTAAACTACAATTTCAGTCACTAACGATGGTAAGATTTGATAATGCAAATTTGTCAATGATCAAATTGTTCAGATTTTAAATAATAAGCAATTGTTCCACATGATTATTAGGTGTGTAAACATTACAAAGAGATAGTTCCAAACAATCAATTGTTTAGTTAATTAGGATAAATCTACCAAAGGTATCACAATGGGAATAAACAACTTTATAGTTTTTGATTGAAGGATCTATTAATATGCAAACTTCCTGGCTATGCCGAGTACTGTGCCAAAATATTATTTCACCTCCCCATTCATACTATTTATGTCTCCGGGATGATTCATCACTTGATCTGAAAAGGTTTCTTGCAATATATAAAAGAACCCTCTTTGTTCCTTAAGGTGATTCCACTGAAAAAGAAGGAGCATTTAGAATTTTCTAAGACTTGGTCCAGTTCATATCTATATTATGAGTATTACAAAAATGCAATAAAAAATGGGGGTCACCGCGCTCGTTTTTGTGTACCCTGGATGGCTATTATGATAAATATATGACCCACGAGGCTTATATTAGTAACCCGAGAAATCCGAAAAGTGAACTATCATTTCTAGCAAAAACCATTTCTTGCATTAAAATATCGAAGCAGTTGGACAAAACAGACTTTAATCTTACATAACCAACTATTTTAATTGAACTGGAATTGAGATTATGGAAGAAATTAAAGATTTTGCTGTGTGCGCACGTAAGCAGCACTACCTAAATACGTGCTTTTTTCGACTATTTTGCTTGGTTACCAAGGAAAATGGTAAGAATTGGGATCATTGGTGGCACTCTCTGACACACATTTTTGTATACTCTCAAGGGACTGTTTTAATTTGTCAAGGGAATACTTTTCGCTGTGGGCGATAAAAACGTCACTGGATAGGAATGCGTCCGCAGTTTTCGATCCCGAAATGTTATTTTCACGCGTCGCTCGTCATTTAGCCTGTCTAGCCCTTTGCAAACTACAGGTAGGTATTTTTTTAAAGATCTGTGCTATTCATCGATTGAATTGCTTAGTTTTACATGCTTAAAAGTTGCTGCGAATCTTCATTGTCAGAGGATATTGGCCAATGCTATTTTCTCTTGTTACAAGTCTATTGTTTGTCGTCTTCTTTGAAAGAAGTATTTTTAGCTCGTCACGCAATCTTTTGTTTTGACCACAATTCACGGACTTGATCACGACAGCAGCTTCTCAAGACTTCAGACAGGAAAATGGTAATGTACAATATTGCTTCGAACTTAAATGGAATTTTTAGAAGGATCGGTAAAGCCACTTAGTGAAAAATTGACTGCAAAAAGCCGTCGGGCTAAAATTAAACTTACGCTTTAGCGTGAATAATGCAGGATCTCACGGCTTCAGAAATATGCAGAATTTTGAAGCTTTGATACATTAGTAGCTACATCTTGAAATGAGAATTAATCTAAAACAAAACTTCCTTCAAGTTTCTTTCATTTGCCCAGTTTACGTTTGGAATTTTAGGCTTCTGAAGCGTATTGATTTGAAAAGCGCATGGTGACATCTGATATGCAGCGTGCGGCCGACTTACTGTACCATCGCATCGTTGTTTATTTAATAATTGTGTTCAGTTTACGACCTTTTACATGCAAAGATTTACTACAGTACTTCGGAAAATGCAAACAAGTATTTTTTTTATTAGTTATAGTGATGGATAGTATAAAAAGCAATCTGAGTGTTAATTTTGTGGAAGGAATTCAGTAGTTTTCCGCTATCTCACGGCAATCTCACGGCTTATCTCCAATTACCGCTTTTCTGTACCAAGATAATACCACTGGTGGTTAAATAAATGTCAGTGACAGTTATACAGAATGAAAACCTACCTTTCATAAAAAGCAATGTGAGTGTTAATTTTGTGGAAGGAATTCAGTAGTTGTCCTCTATCTCACGGCACCATGATTCGCAAATTATTATCCCCAGTTACCGCTGGTGGTGGTTAAATAAATGTCAGTGACAGTTGTACAGAATGAAAGCCTACCTTTCACCAGAGTGTTTCGAACTAGTGTTATATTTTGTAGAAAGAGTTCGTGTTTTTGCGAGTTGTTAAAATGACGCACGGAGGTGAAGAAATTTTTTTCACCGTCTTCAAGTTTGGTTTGGGATCAATTTATCAAGGTCGATAATTAACATTTCAAACCATGAATTGGTCTTTCAGCGTGTCTAGTTGTAATAAACGTTTACTTCAGAAAAGAATTGTTTGTCTGAATTTAGTACGCATATGGTATACTTTTTTTGGGGGGGGGGGTGGGGGTGGGCGCTGTGAGTCAATGGGTTAGTGCATCACAAATCGCTTTCAATACTAACATTTCCCCAACGCATACTGCATGCGAAATAGTCGAATCTCGAAGAGATCTTTGATTAAAACATGCAAATAAAAATATCTCAAAGTAGAGTATGTAACTTTTCTTTAAATCGCGATATATTGTAGTCAACCGTATGTCAATTAAATTAATGCATTAAAAAATGGGGGTCACCGTGCTCGTTTAGAAGAAAATAACCATTTATTTCTCTGCCGAGCTTAACCTGAAGGAAATCGCGTAATGCTGTATGCGCGCGCTTGTGGCACGCGCTTATGAGCGAGCTAAATGACGCGAAAAGTTATGCGCAGCAAGGATGCGCAATGCAATACAGTGGAATCACCTTAAGAACGCAAAAAAAAATATTCCTTCTCTTTTTTCTATCCCTTAAGCCACGCACATGTAACGAAATGAAGCCACAGTAATTCTTGTTCGACATTGATAAATATATCACAAAATTTCAACACGAAGAAGGAAAACACCAAACTTGCTGGAATAAGTTCAAGTTTTTTAAATATGCAAATTAGCGATATGATGACGTCATCAACTCGACCAAACTTTGATCAAATATGAAGGAAGAGAGATCTCAGCCAATTTGTATCAGAAATGATTAATTGATTCTTTGTAAGAATACTCTAATAGTTTTGTTCCACAATATAAGCTAACAATTTTGTTACCATGGCAACATACTAGGTTCCAGAACCCCAATGCTAAAAGTTTTAATGGCCCATTGTGGCCTTCCACATTGATATTTGCCAATGATGCCTCATAAGCATAGAAATGGGTTTGGCGGATGTCTTGACCTGGTGCCATTTACCGAGTTGACAATTACTAAAATATTGAAAACAGATTGGTGAGGACTGGAAAAGCGTGGGTTGCCATGGTAACATAATTATTGTAACTGTAAGTGTGCCACCTGTAGAACAATAAGTCTGCCAAGTTTCATTGGTCACTGCGGAAAATTGCACAAGATAACTCTTTTTTTGCACATGACTTAAAATTGAGTTGAGTAGACTGCTTTCGACCGTTTCCACACTGGCAAAATCCCGACCAAGAAAAAACCAATCACAACGCTCAGATTTACGTCAAGACTGCCTTGCCATATAATAAATATGTGCATTCACCAAAATTTATGGCAATATTTCAAAACATGTTAAACCTTTTTAACTAGCCTTTTTGTCTTTTATGATGAGATAAACCCTGCAGCCAGTTTTTTTAAGTAACCACTTAACTTTATAAAGCAAATGCGAATTGTTTTCGACACTTGAGTTAGAAAATGAGAATGGTAAAGTAGTGGATGAAAGCCATTCAAACTATGTCCAATTAACCATAGGAGTCTCCGAGTGTTTCAGCAACGCTGTTGCTGTTGCCAAACCAAGTATCATCCCTAATAACCAGATGACAGCTTCTTCTTACTACGACTCCAACTTCTTACCCGCTTATGGTCGGCTCCACTTTGCTGGCGGATGGTGTGCGCGCAGCCCTAGCAGAAACAACGAATGGCTGATGGTTGACCTTGGACAGCTATATAGAGTGTGTGGTGTTGCCACCCAGGGATACGATGGTGGTAATGTGTGGGTCACGGCATTTAAGCTATTTTACTCGCGGGATGGAAAATCTTGGACAAGTTATGAGGAAGTGATTGGTACCGAAATGGTGAGATTTAACATAATTTGGACAAAAGAACCGAATATGTTTTGGTGCAGGTCTTTTAAGAATAGTAATGCGCAATGAATAAGTTTTCAAGTAGACTGCACATAAAAACGTTTTTACCAGTAAGACTTTCTCACAATTTCTGCCTCAGCACACTCTAAATTAAAGGGGCACTGTCACGATCATAACTTCAAAAATTCAGCAGCCCAAAAACATGTTTACACATTTGGAAACCTATTAACAGTGGTCAAGTTTTCTTAAAAATTACTATACCAGTATACTGAAGCTAAATATAGAGTGATACCACTGTGATACCATCAGGAACATTTTGATCCCAACTTGAAGAAGTCATCCTGACTTTTTCAAGTTCTGTCCTTGCGGTTTGGAGAAATTGATGAAAACAATTTACGGTCACCCTCTTCTTTAAACAATTTGCTAGATATCCTTCCCTTTACGTTCTAGGAGCATTTCCTGCATGGTTGAAAGTACTTAGTTGTAATTTTGGTCCGTTTTACTAAAAAAGCCAAAAAGTGTCCGTGAAAGTGTCCCTTTAAGTCGCTTCTTAAAAGCTCACTTTTATACGGTTTAAAGCCTTCCGTATACAACTCCCTCATTTCTATTTCTTTATAGTAGCGCCCCGCTAACTCGAATTCCCTGCCTATTAATTTAGCTTTTGTTCGTTTGAATTTACCCCGATAACAAATAAAACAAATGTTGATCGGGAAACCTCAAAGTTACAGTTCAGTACTTTTTACGAGTGTAAATCTAAATCTTCATTGATAGCAACATGGAAAAATAAAATTCCCAAAGTAAATGATTTTAGCAACAGGCTCTTACAAAATTGAAAACGTTGATGAATGAATACAGAACCTTATTAGTCATTAGCAAAATATTTTGAAATTCAACATCAACCCCGCCAACTCGAATTTTTTTTCGTTTCCCTTGGGAGTTCGATTTAGCGTGGTTTTACTGTACAATTCTCCCAGTTATAAACCCGCCACCCAGTCAATCTCCTTGCGTAGCGGTGCAAACGCAGGGCTGAAGGTGGCTCGTAATGGTTTAGATATTTCCGTCTCTTGGTATTCTGTCGGAGCTACACCAATAACGTTGAGGTTAAACTCTTAGTACAACTTTGTAAAGGTTTTGCCAATGAACAGATTGAAACCACTGTGACGTCAAAGTTCGTTGACATGGCAACAACAAAAGTGGTCAAAGATACCTTGTTTTTGACCATTTGAGGCTGATAACTTACAAACTACTCGGTGAAAGGTTTTGTTTTTGATATATTTTTGTGTAATGAACGAGACAAACCATTTAACAAATTTTAAAAAAATATTAAAACCATTACGAACCACCTTATACGGTATGTACACGGTATCCACTGAATAAGGAACTAATACTGCGCAACTTGCTTTTATTTGATGTTTTATGATTGCGACTAATCGTTATAACCAATATAAAAATCACTTGATTTTAAAGGAATTTCACAGGAAAGGCGGGAGAAACGGAGTTGACCAGCACAAGTTGAGACCTATAGATGCAAGATATATTCGCTTTAATCCAACCAAGCGGCATAATTGGAATTGTCTCAGAGTTGGGGTGTATGGCAGCTGTGAGTTATTATCTTTGCTTTAATCAGCTCACTATTTCTTCATTCAACTGGTGTTTGAAAGTTGCTTAAAGTTCTCTACTTTGCAACGTAAATTACAATTTCACTATACGAGGACGATTTTTTAATTGGACGATTTTTTCCTTTTCCTTATTACTATTGGAAATATGTTAAAGGGAAAAGATTGCGTCCACTTGCGACTCTATTTGGGTAGAACTTCCATGAACTTGAGTTGACTCGTAATGACTGGCGTTCACTTCGATCGGAATCAAATTTGTATTTACCGTTTTGCCACCAAACAGTATTATAGAAGGGATGTTTTGCGTCGCTTTTTGGGAGGAATCTCGTTATTGCGGGGAGGAATTAAACTAGAAGTAATCATGGATTATGGGAGTGCGTTCGAGAGTCTGGAATGTGTCCATCTTCAGTGAGGTATTTTGTGGGTTAAATTTTGAAACCACGTAAAGGGTGAGTTTGTTTGGCACAATGCACATCACAACTGAGGTACAACAGCAAGGCGATCTTCGGGGAAGCGGGTTGACAACACAAACTGCAATACAGCACAGAGCTGCGGCTTAATGCTCAGTATATCAGGAGTCGTACACACTTTCCTGAGACTTCGATCAATGCAACCTGGAAGAACTTTGAATAACATTGTGTATTCTACGACAAATGAATATTCAATGTACGTAACTTACCGATCAGAGCGAAGAAAACAACAGCAAAACGAACAACCATAAAGTCAACAACTCCCCCAAAACGTCGAAACAACGTCGAGTTCGTACCAGTTTCCGGCCGAGACGAGATACGCGAAAACGAGGCCACGAGTACCAGTTTCCCGGCCGAGTACCCCTTAAAAAACCGAGCGGGGTGGACTTTTTGCAAACTTCACACGAAATCTCAAAATTTCCTGGCTGTACATGTACATAGAGGTCGATGACACGTGAGATTAGGTGGCGTTCTCGTTCCTCGAACGCAATTAACGACGATGACGTCATAATGGGGTGAAATCTGATAAGCGTGCGGCTGAATCAATTAAGCATTACCGGTTCGGCGGGTTTGTCATATTGTATTTTTAACCTAGGCTGGTTTACCCGGTTTGACAGGAATTTGATTTATATTTGGATCAATGGTATCATGGTTTATTTTTCAGTATTGTACAATCAGTACTTATTCTTTTTCATTTTATTCGAAATCGCTGAACCATTCATTTTAATTATGCAAGCTTCTTATCGCATAAACTTTTCTGAGTGCAATAATAAGACGCAGAAGAGCTACAATTGAAGCGATCACGCGTTTAGGATCCAAAGCGGACTTCTTGTCACGCGAAGGGAACAAAGAAATCTACTCGGGAGTTGAGTGACAAACTTATGTTAAGGTGCAATGTTGAAAGTGTTAGAGTCGACTAATTGGTTTTACCTTGGTAAACTTTGTATACCTTTTTTCTACCATAGTTGATGCCAGTGTGGCCTCAACCAATATGTCACTGAGTGACTGCGGTGTAAAATTGTCCAAACGAATCGTGGGTGGACAACACTCGAGCCCAGGAGAATGGCGCTGGCATGCGGAAGTTAACATCTTCAAGCAATGGGTCGGCACTATCCATTGCAGCGGTTCCCTTTTGACTCCGCAGTGGGTAATCACATCTGCACATTGCGTGGATGGAAGGGTTACAACCATAGATGTAACGTAAGTAACGTGCCTTTCTATTAACCATGGTAGTTTTATTTTAAGATTGCTTCCAAACTGTCCTTTTGTTATCGCAGTAACTGACTCGTCTCGTTCAAAACGGGTCTGGTCTCTTCCTTCACACAAAATATCAAACTTACAAGAGCAGTTATCATCCTCGTTATCATTTTTTGCTATAAATTTAATTAATTGCATTTCATGTAAGATTTATCTGTGTTTACTGTGGAAACAGTATCGTTTCCAGGAAAGTAACTGGGTAAGGGTCATTACATCCCATTTCATGCTTCTACCGCGGTTCTCGTAGGTCCTTCGTATGTTCACTACGAAATTCTAACATCAATATTTTCTATTTAATATTTTCCCCTCATTCAGACTTGGCCAACACGATCTTTCTGCAAAAAATGGGAAGGAGCAGGTCCATTCCATTAGTAAACACATCATCCATCCTCAGTACGAGCCTCCTTTAAAATATGACTTTGCATTGATGAAACTGAAAAGCCCCGCTTCTATAAACAGACACGTGGGTACTATCTGCTTGCCAGAGTCCACCGAAAAACTGCCGGCCGGAACGGCCCTCTGGGAAACTGGCTGGGGTTACACTTCTCACGGAGGCCAGATATCGGAAGTGTTAAAAGAGTTGGAGATTGTCATCGTGCCACGGGACAATCATCCAGAGAGGATTGTAGGTTTCATGTAATGAATAGAGAATACGATTTGAACTAAATCAACTTCCAAAAAAAATCTTGGTCGTTGGTTTCGTAGCACAGTGTTTTGCAATCAGAAGACGGGCAGATTAGGAATAGAGAAATGCAAAATTGTCATCCATCGGTTAACCTTAACCTTAACCCTAAATTGCACTGTCGGAAGTAGTAAAAGAGTTCGGGGGAGGGGAAAGGGGGTTATCATCCCGCCATATAGGTATCATTAAACGAACACCGAAAAGGCCTTGAACTAAAATCAGTTTCTAAACACATTTTGTCATGGCCCCGGTTGTTCGAAAGCCGATTAAAATAACCAACGATTAGCGGTTATTGTTATTCCGCGATTAAATTTCTTATTCTCAGGATAACTAATCGCGGGATAAAATGGTGTTCCCGAAAGCAGATTTAACCTACGATTAACTATCCGTCGGTTAAACTCAGATTAAACAGGTAAAACCGGTTACTGGAGGGAGAAACGGTGGAGCGCGAGGGGAGGGAAGGGAAGGGATAAAAAATGACAGCTCCTACAAAATACGAAATTCAACGGAAATTATTGTAGAAATAAAAAATAAAATGAGAAAAATAAATAAAGCCCAATTTACTTTTACGAAATTTCCTGTGTCCGGGTATTAATAAGAAGCAACAGAAAAAGCTAAGATAAAAATTAAATTGGAGTTTTGACCAAAAATAATTTCAATGTATCCTGTCAAATTTTGCATAAACGCTGGGCGAAGCTAAGCTCGCTGAATCATGCAAGTAGGCCCGTGCAACGGCCGGAAATAAATAAAAACGCTAACCGGTCTAATTTTCAACCTTAGTTGTTTGTATTTTATAAATTAAAAATTGTTTCTCTAAACTGAGAAGTTCACGAAACCGAAATGTCTTCAATCCTCGCTGAAACTTTTACATGAGTTCAGTAAAAGTTTGTAGATTTCTCGTACATGGAACTAGTGCGAACTACTGTGAATAATAAAACATAACGGCGACGGGCAAATAAAGTGAGAATCGCAATTGCATGAATGAAACAAAACAAAGTTTGGTTAGGGGAAAATATTAGAAAGGAAGAAAGGCATTAAAGTATTAAACTATGCAAGAAGAATAAACTGAAAGCGTAGATTGATGGCTTGTTATAAGTTCAGCCAAATGAACAACAAACAAGTTCGACAGTAAACTAAACTTTTACCAGATTCTGTCCCTAAAATCAAATGAATACTCGCCATTTTTAGACCAAAAAAGCCTTTAATTCCACCATTGATGTTGCCTTTCACATTACAGCGGTTAGTCAGGGACGATTTCTACCTCTGAGGAAAATGCTGAAATTTCTTTGCTTCGTGCTTGTGTATAATTTTGCGATCTCCGGGCAGAGGTCAAAAAACCGCGGGGAAAACCGGACGCGGGACTGCACACGTCCTCGAGAGAAAAGTAAAATGTGTTTTGGAAAAGTCGTCAGGTATCCTAAGTTGCTTTTCTTTCCTCACTGGACCCGGCATTAAGGCAAAACCACCAAACAGTAAGTCGGCCATTGTGTTTGTTTGTGAGCTTTTTCCCCCGATTAGTGAGTTAATCCACCTCGCTAGGTGTGTTACATTTAACCCTTAGTTTATCCCTCGGATAGTGCTAATCGAGCTTTGAGGAACACAATTTAATCGAAGGATAAGTTTATTCCGTGGATTAGGCCGATTTAATCGTGGGTTAGTGCTAATCGGCTTTCGAACAACCGGGGCCTGGTTTGTTTTCTAATTCAGCAGAATAACTTTTGGAATACTGGAGCAAAAACTGAATAGCGAAAATACTGTTTGGCTTGAAGTGTGCGATCTTGGGAGTCTTCCTGGGTCTTCCTGTATTTAAAATTTTGCGGTGACTTTTTTAAGGTGTAAGATCATGATTTTGTTAGAGACGTCTTTGAAATTAACAAAAAGCGTAATGATCGAGGGTTCTCATTTTATGTCAAACAGTTGTCTCTGTTCCATTATCATAAACTACATGCCATTTTCAAAGAATGACTATTCGTGGCAGATGGATGATGAATAAAGAAAGGCGAGCGAAGGAAAAATAGACTTCCGGGAGCTACAGTCTAGGTCGTTAGGCTTCTTTGGCGTCAAGTTTAGCCTAATAGGACTGATATTTCCTGTTGTGACAAATTATTTGGCCTTATTCGTTCCTGCCCGTCACTAAGAGTATCTCCTCTCCGTTCCCTGTGTTCTATTATTGGGTCAACACACTGAACTCTCATAGTAACCTCTCTGCCAAGGTGTATAAGGGGGGGGGGGGGGGGGAGGGATAACCCTACGACGGACTAGCATCCCATCCAGGGAGGAGTAGATATACGCATAGGCGCATAATGATACGGAAACTGGGATACGCTCTGGCCTAATGGTTCACTGGGACACGGGCCACCAGGCCATCCAATATGTGAACGTTCACCGCCATATATTGAAAACAAGATAAGCGCAAACAACTGTAAAGAATAAACCACTCACTTTTACTTTCAAAAGCTGTATAACTTTCTTTGCAACGCGTTCATCTATACATCTGTGTTTTAAACGTTATGATTCGTGTAAGTTTTGCGAGAATCTCAAATCAAGGCTGTTATTTTTTTCTTCCTATTCAGCTACATAATTCGGAGTTCATAACAACCGCTATCAAAGGACACGGAACTTGCCGCGGAGACTCAGGTGGGCCAGTGGTGCATGAACGAGACGGCCGGTGGTATTTAGAGGGAGTTCACAGCTGGGGGCGTCCTGAATGTGCTGAGCCTGGCTACTTTGATGGACAGGCTGATGTGCGAACCGTTCTCCAGTGGATCAAAGACACCATTAAAAATAACTGATAAAAAAGTAGAGTGTATCACAAAATGATTTCAACGCCTTGGATCATTAAAGAGGATGATACTCATCAAATGAATTGTCTTGTATTAATTTCTTTAATTTAAAAGTTTGATTGTTTGAAATCAAAACTGCAGTTGACGCTTCAGCGAAAACTGTGGAGTATCGCTTGCTGCGTTCATGAGTGATATCACCCCCCCCCCCCCCCCCCCCCCCGGGAAAATCGGTAGTCATGGACGCTCCTGTTAGTTTCGCTGCTCGTCCGTCAATGACAATTAAAAAATTAGCAAAGCTTCCATTCGAAGGCTGACCAATATTCTACCCACTTATTCTGTTCCTCTAGTTTCCTGTAAATAGTCAACTGGTCAGCCAGTTGGGATTTTTAACAAGTTTCTGTTTTATTTACAATATTTGTTTATTTTTTATATGCAACGACAATAAGACTTGCACATGACCGTAGTCGACTTGAAATGCGATTATCATTGAATCGACTGAAAAAAATTCTAATATTAACTCAAATTGTAAATCTACAACAACATGCTTGAAAACGTTCATGAAAACAGAGAATTGAACAGGACAGTTTAAAATAATGGCCATTTTTGTCGTTCGAAATTCATTCTTCGCTTTTTTTTCTGCATTTCATTGATAATTAGGCGGGTTTTGTCATCCAATATTTCTATTTTGATTATTTTAATCATTAATTTCTGGAAGATGAAAAAGGGCCCAGATGGGGTCCAGAAGGCGGTGCAGATAGGGGATTCGCATTTTGTACCGACCTACTCTCGGCTTCGTAATTGTCAATAAAAATCTAGATGTATTCCGTACTTCAGAGTGGCTTGGCAGTCCTGGTGGCCAAACGTTTTACAAACCAATCGAAGAAATATTGAAATAAGAACTAAATGACCGACTCGTCTTTTTACACCTCAACGAGAAAGCAAGCTGGCTCGCGATTGTACGGCATTAACAGACTTCTTGAATGAAATCCGTTCATGCCGTCATTGGCCGGTTTCTTTGCTCTCCGCAGCACTGCAAGCAGTTCTTGATAATTGGTGACGCCGTTGTTAGAGGAGGGAACAAGTGAAGGTATCCGTTAGGTGGCAAGACCGGTTCTGGTCCAGCACAATCCCTTAGGATATCCATAGTCAAGTTCCAACAACACGGCGTTTACATGTCACTCGCATGTCGCGGGCAAATTTTCCTCGTCCGCAGAAATATTTCCACAGTTGTAATGTCTGTTATGTTCAAATTCATAACCACTTCAACAAGTCCGGTTCAAAAAGTTATAATTTTGACATTATCATGGCGATTATAACTTATTTTGAAGGAAATTTCGACATTCATCTCGAGTTCACCGCCTGCATAATTCATCGGGATTCATTCACAATCGCGCGTCTTGCTTTTCGATTTGCATGGCGGTCATGTGATCACTTGTTTTCATGTATTTTTCTTGGAGAGACAAAAAAATTTCCTGTATCTATTTCAGTGTTTGAAAATAATGTTATATCAGCGCATACCCGGCGCGTCCTCGAAGAATAACAGTTAAGTATTGCCACAGTCTTTACCCACGAATGACAGTGTTTAAGAAAAATAACGAATTCTCGAAATGTCTCTTTTGTTCTTATTGACGATTTCCTAACTCAGTTTCCCTTTGAACATTTTCAAAATATGGTGACGTTTTAATGGAAGGGCGATCCAAACTTGAGAACTACAGGCCGTGGGTTATTGTGATTAGAACTTCCTCATTCACACCAACAAAACATGTTTAGTAAAACAAAATGAAAATCAGCAACAGAAAATTGAAAGACTTCATTTTACATAGAGTTCCTGTAAGCGCTAACTTGTCCAGAAACATCAGTTAGCAACTTTAATGAAGAAAACAATTTTAATTTTTTACTAATCAGCCTTTAAACGTCTTTGGTGTGTATGGGTATTAGTTCCTTCCTTGACAATATGCTAATCTGAAAAATTGCATTTGGTAACGTAAACGAGTATCACTACTCAACATTAGTTTGAGGAAAATTTGCGGAATTGAAAAGCGAATAAACGAAAGAACTGTGGAAAAATAAAAAAATCTCCATGAAACCGCTGATCAAGTGAAAGGGTGGAAAATATGAGTTGTATTTCATATCAATACTACATTCATTTGTTTTCGACTTAGTTTTCTCTTGGTTTATTGCATTTTGGACATTTCTTATTTGAACCCAGATTCAATTGAGTAAATCCATATACATTATTTCGTGCCGATGTTGGACTTATTTATTCCTGTAGCCAAAAACAGGTGGGATATATACATTTTTATTAACTCTGATGTTGTTAAATGTGTTACAGATTGGAGACTAAACAAAAAAAAAATGACTGAAACGTTTCAAGTATTTCTCCGCGTCATATGACCCATGGTATTCTTAGTCACCGATCACGGAAATGAACAACTGCGAAAATTTATCCCATGAAGTGAAAGTCTGGATGGTGCATAAGAATAAAAAAAACGTCGTTTTGATATTAGATATGACGTCATGTCAATGTTCGAGAAATAACCCAAATTGTTAATTAGCGTGAGCTTGGCGAAAACATTTATTATGATAGCGAAATTATCAGTTAACGTTTTAACGACGACATATCTCTTGCTTGATTGAGCGTTCTTTCGTGTTGAGACCAATTTTGAGCTTTTTGTCCGACACCCAAGCACAAAACAAATATTATTTTTATTTCTTATTAGACTTACCCTATCATATGAAAGAACACAATCAGCTGCCCTCTTTTTTTTTACTTTCCATAATTTTTCTTCACTAGATTTTTCTGCTAATAGTTGTTTAGAAATATTTTCCGAGTAGTTTTTATTCTGGAGCTGGCGAAAACCTGGCATGTGGCAGAATCAATTATATTTCCAATTTTATACCGCTTCCTTTTATTGTTTTCATAGTATCAGAAAAAAATTGATCCAATTCAATTATGTTAATTTTAACCAGACGCTTTCAAATATTATTTCTTAGCAAATGTGCAGCGAATTTACGTGTTCTATACAAAGTTGTATGATCGTGTTTCTGTTAGAAACATTGCGGCATTTGGGAAGAGGTTTGCCCCTGCGCAAAAATCGTTTCTTCAGGGAGCTTTTTTTATTGGATCGCTTAAAGTGTTTTTGGGCTTCAGATAAACGCCTTCACCTGTCGACCATTAATTTCCCTAAGTAGCGTGCCGATTCTCGAAACCATATCCCGTGTGACGCTAATGGAGTCCTCTGACGATAGCTTAGCAAACAAGTTGACTCATAAGTGGAGACCTTCAGTTGAACATGCGTGATAAGCAACAAGGGCCTTTTACTTACTTATGTGAAATGACATGTGTAACACAAGAGACCGTCATGAAAAACATTTTAAAAAACAGTTGGGTCTATATATCGATCAATAAAAGTGCGATAGCTTTGCATTAGTTTTGAATATTTTCTCAGTAGTAAACAAATTAATGGCACCCTTTCGCGAAATTAATAAATCCAGCAGCTGCAACTTTCTGCAAACGCCATTAACAAGACATTAGTGTAGAAGTCTCTTCTTTTTGCTGTTGTTAACTGGTATGTTGCAGTATTTACTGTTTGTATTCTAAGGAAGTGTGCAGATACTAAGATAGTCCTAAGAGAATGAGTCGTGGAGAAATTCACTTATTAAGACGTGCACAAAAGCAAATCATAAACAAGATTCAATTACAGAACATTTAATATTAATTAGCTTGCTTTGCAAGGAAGTTGTTCGTGTCTTGTTTAAAAGTCTTGATATCAGTTTTCGTCACATTTCTACAGCTTCTACATCAAGCCTGGCATTTGGTAAGAAATACTATTATAACTTTCAAATAACTGACATTTCTGTACCTCATTAATGAAATTTAGAACCCGACCAATGCATGCGTTAATTCAACGTGTTGGTTTCTAAGAAACGTGCATGGTATCTTTTTGTGATTTGGAGGCTTTTAAACGGACTTGACTAACGAGTTTTACGCAACCTAACAAAAGCAGATAATTGAAAACTAATCCTTATTTTAGCCTATCAAGGAAAATTTTATAATTCAAGTAACCAGCCCAAGTGGGTGCGATTTTTTTGAAAAAAAATGATACCGAAAGTTCGGCCAGCCTAATATATGTACGTGACGACACGATGCTTTCATCATGAGATCTTCCATTATAATTATGTCTCTATTAGAAACTGACAATGTATATAAATTTAGAGATAAACATGCGGAGCGCAAATCCACCAGCTATCATTTTATTTTATTCCAGGAGAATGGCGACTCGGAAATGGTATGTGACGGACAGCCCATTTGAATTGGAATCCATTTTCAAAAGTTTTGCCATTTTGTTTATTTTCAACTGCTTAAATGCCTTTTTAGGGTGGGATATTTGAAAACATAGTCCCATCTAATACCTAATTCACACCAACAAAACATGTCTAGTTAAACCAGGTTAAAGAAAATGAAAATCAGCAACAGATAACTGAAAGACTAAATTTTACATAGAGTTCAAATATGCTCTAACTTGCGCTTTCATTGTGCAAATTTGAAGCCGATAAATATCAGTCAGCAACTTCCATGAAGAAAACAATTTTAAACCGTGTTTAACTAAACAACATTTAAACATGTTTAAGCTTTGGTGTGAATGGGGTATCAAATAACATGTTTATTTGGCATTCTCGTCATCATAAGCTTTGCAAAGGCACATGAAACGTTGGAACAATGTCCTGCCTCAACATACTCCGTGTATGGACATAGCTTGTCTGGCCACGTAATTTCAACAAGAATTTCGTCCAGTCTTAGTGAGTGCGTAATGATGTGCTCAGGCGAGTTTCGCTGTAAAAGCATAAACTTCCGCTTAAGGGATAGGTCATGTGACTTGAACGATGCTGACAAACACACTCACCCAGAGGATTACGGACCTAAGGAAGGATCCGTGTATATGGATGCGGCTGAAAAACACAGAAAGGTTAGTTTAAAATCAAATGGCAAATAAAAAAGCTAAGAACCTAATAAGGTACGATGAAACATATTTGGATATTGGGAATTCCAGACAATCATTAACATTTCTTTGAGTCGGCAACTTAACTCTTCTGACTTAGGAAACGTGCTGGAGATAATTAACAACTATTGGACTAGATTGAGCACACCCATCTGCGAGACACTGACAAATCACGATAACTTACGAAAACCGAGTTCAATAATTGTTTTATCATTCGATCACTGAGTTTGGTTTTGGTGCAGCAAAAATTTTAAATTGCGTAATGACCCCTTACTTACAACTCTGAAAAATGAACTGCCATTTTTTTACAGAATGGAGTAAACAATTACGTTGGAGCAGAATATTAATATCACTGTCACACGTTTATGCGCACGAGTAGGAAATGTTATTTGTAGGCAGTTATTTGCAGATCACGCGGTGGGCCCTCGGGCAATAAATAGGAAGAAAAACTGCATCGGATAATAAAAGAATTTACTTAGAATGAAATAGAACAGAAAAGAAACAGAACAAAAGTAGAAATCCCCGTCCGGGAGGTACTTCCGTAAAATTAGAATACGCATTGTGTATACTGCATTAAACCCAGACCCCTAATTTAACGATTAAAACATCGAAAATCGATTCTCTTTTTTTGTCTAAACCCCCAGAAATGGGGGTTGTTGCCCTATGAAAGGGTGAAACGGTAATTAAGTATTGTGTGAAGAAGTCGTTTTTGTGTTTTTCCTGTTGCATGGAAAGAGACAATCACATCGATATAAATGTCCTGTATGTTACTTTTCTTTATAGAAGGGTGGTCTTAAGTCTTGTGCGGAGATACATCAGGAATTTCCTCAGGCCGAAAGTGGTTATTATTGGGTAAAGATTGGGAATAAAGAAGCACAAGTTTATTGTGATATGGAGAATTACGGTGAGTACATCATGTCAGAAAGTTTATTGTTTCTTTAAAACGGGGAAATAATTTTGTTTGAACAATGGAAAAGTTCCAACGCTGTGGGATGTCATTTTTTATATTAAAAACAAGAAGTTTCGGAACTCTCTAGGTTTTAATATTTCGGTCTGTTGTTGTTTATGTAAGTTGCGGATGGAAATGGCACCAACAACGAACCGAATGAACGGCCAAGTGAACAGTTTAACATGCGCCCAAGCACATAGATGTATGAACAAACAGACCGAACAGACGAAGGTTAAGAGTACAGAAAGCCATCCACACGACTGTTACTAACCAACTCTACATAAAAATTATTCCAATTGCTTCACGCCTTTCAAAAATGTTCAGGCTCGAAGTAAATAAAAGCAAGACTGAACGAATATGGTCAGGTGTAAACAAACACATCACAAGTGAATGCCTAAATATGGCCTGGCACAAGGAGTCAATACTTGCACTTGGTATACATTTCTCATGCAATGAAGAATTTACTTTCAAAAAGAACTTTGAACAAATAGTAAATTCTATTACTTCATTGTTAAATTTGTGATACCCTAGAAGTTTAACCCTACTCGGTCGCATCGTTATTTTGAAAGCGTTGGCTCGTTCAAAACTCGTCTATATCGCATCTGTTCTTAAATTTCCACTCAATTTTGTTAAAACAGTTAAGCAAGCTATCAGTGATTTCGTGTGGAGCAAAAAACACTAAACATAAAGAAAATGTCGACGATAGGCCCGAAAGAAAAAGGTGGACTTGATATTTCGAAAACAAACACAACTACTTGATTTATTTTGGTCTATGCCACGCTATTCCTCCAAATCTGATAAAAATTATCAAAGAAAAACTCCAAGCACCTTTTCAAAAATCTTTCAGTACAGAAAAAAAACCTTTACAAAAACGTTCATGTAAACTTGCTACCAATTTTTTTGTTAATCAAAATTTGTTTGTTCCACAGCTGAAAAACGGATGAAAAAAGCTGATTTAAACGAACAAGAAATAAATCAAATTTACAGATGTTACCAAAGACACTAGACTCGCTATATTTCAGTTTAAAATTATACATCAACGAACGTAACTCTCTTGAGAGACGGTTTTAAAGAACACGAGATTTCGGTTCGAAGTTTTAATAACATGACTTGCACGTGCATGTCAAGGAATGTATTAATTACTTAATAACTTTTATAGTATTTCGTTGTTTTTGCCTTTGTAGCCGAGGATTTAATTTATTTTTTTGCGTGTGTAAAATAGATTATTTTGGTAATCAGTCAAAATACCGACGTTGGGACGGAAGGTTTCAAGAGAAGGGGGAAGAGTGAAATAACTCCCTTCCTAACACTGAACTCTATGTCTATCTCGAAGCTAAGAGCATGACCGCTATAAACAAAATTAATCTTTATTTTTACATTGCGTCATGCAGGTGGTGGCTGGACTTTGGCTGTGAGTATCAGTTCCAAGAATAACGATCATCTTCAGAGGAAGGCCAACAACTGTCTCAACTCCATAGTGTGTGTTCCTTCTACTAAAAAGAACGTTGCAGGTCGGAAACTAAGCGATGAGGACATACATAAACTGGCACGAGTTGAAGGTAAGTTTTTACGACTGATATACGTGGGAATAATAGTTTTAGCGGCCAACTACGAATCAATGACCGTATTTTCCAGAAAGACGAATTGAATGTCCCAGATCGAAAAATACCATTACAAAATAAATAAATAAATTACCTTTATTAAGAAACGGTGGTATTTAGAGCTAGAAGCTTGTGGAGCCGTGTATCCCCGATCGAATTGGAGTTTTGGAAGTGTTAGTTTTTATGGAGGGAGGAAAACCGGAGAACCCGGAGAAAAACCCTCGGAGCAAGGACGAGAATCAACAACAAACTCAACCCACATACATTACAATTATAAGTGGGGTGAAAGAAATTCAAGACACAAGTGTTCTACTGGAAAACATCAGGATAAATGTTTGCCACCTACTTTGTCTACGCTTTTTTTCTTTTATAAGAACGTCGAGACTGAGATTGAACAATTTTAAGAACATGCTAAGAACATACCCGGGAGGCGCAGTGGCTTAATGGTTAGAGCGCTGGATTTCAGATCGAACGGTCTGGGTTCGAGCCCTGGCCGGAGTCACAGTGTTTGTGTTCTTGGGCAAGACAATTTACTCCCACAGTGCCTCTCTCCACCCAGGTGTACAAATGAGTACTGGCGAATTTTAATAATGCTGGGGGTAACCCTGCGATGGACGAGCATCCCATCTAGGGAGGGGGGGAAGGGGTGTAGAAATACTGCTAGTCGCTTCATGCTGCTGAAATCGGGGTAAGCTCTGGCCTGATGTGCCGCTAGGCTCGTAATGTAGACTTTACCTTAGAACATACCCCAGGCTGTGAGTCAGATGAGTTAAAAACGTTTTTATGTTGCCCATATGTTTTCTTGTTAAATGAGCGGTATAAATAAATGCAAAGAAGTGGTCTAGCAGTACAATTAAGAAACATACTTTAAGGACGCCGCTGCCACTTTATTTAATAGTGATTATTATAGTTTCAAAATAAAAATGAGCGATAGAAATTTTACACAACGTTTCGTTGTCTTCATGACATCATTATCAAGTGATAATAAAATAACGGTTCAGCAGTGTTATATATGCGGTGAGAGGTGTGATTATTCATTAACATATTTGTTTAAACAAATAGTTTCGCGCGGATGGAATCCGATTGCGTGTTCAGGCTAGGTTTCTTCTTTCTAATAAACAGCATTTCGTAAATCAAACAATCCAGTTTTCCGTTGCATTTCTTTAGGACGGAAAAATTATTGGCAAGGTCGTCGAAGTTATAAGGGCCGTGATCGTTCTTTAAATGCTTTCCGATTGCGGAGAACCTGTGTTCATCAATACGTTGGTGCAAATGCCGGCTGGTATACCCGACATACTCTGCATCGCACAGATCACATTGGTAATTGTACACTACGCATTGTTGATTAATTAGGGGTGGTTTTGGTTCACGCATCTTGAGATCTTCACAGATTTTGCGACTCTTGAATACTGGTTGAAGAGTGTGATCGATTTTCTTGCTCAGGTTAGATAGTTGTTTTTTCACTGCATCGGCCGACGTTTGATCTTTAAATGGTAATACCACTCGGTGAACCGTATCTTCGTTGACGGGTAGCTGAGGTGGCACGAGAGGATCTTTGGTCATCATTGAGGTGACAAAGTGAGAAATGGTAGAGTTAATTAGGCGTTCAGGGTACTTGAGGTTCGTAAATATCAGCTTCAGGCGATCACATTCAGTCACGAAACACTCCCATGTGGATGACAGGTGAAAAGCACGGTTGACCATGGTTTTAATGAGCGATTTCTTGCACCTAAAGAAATGCAACGGAAAACTGGATTGTTTGATTTACGAAATGCTGTTTATTAGAAAGAAGAAACCTAGCCTGAACACGCAATCGGATTCCATCCGCGCGAAACTATTTGTTTAAACAAATATGTTAATGAATAATCACACCTCTCACCGCATATATAACACTGTTGAACCGTTATTTTATTATCACTTGATAATGATGTCATGAAGACAACGAAACGTTGTGTAAAATTTCTATCTCTCATTTTTATTTTGAAATGTTTATCGAAATTTAATCTCATTCGATTATTATAGTTTTAATAGTAAATTTCATAAATTCTTTATAACCAGCCCTTTAAATCCATTTTAGATAATTGTAAAATTTGGAAATTTGGAATTATTTCAAACAATTTAACGTCAACTTGTCGTAAGAGTGGAGGTTCACTTTAAGAACATTTTCAGCTTCAAATCGTAGAAAAATAAGAACGCTTGGCTTCAGCCCTAAAATTAGACATTCTTATAAGAAAATAGTGTAAAATAACAGTTAACAAGAGCAATGCATGGGCGTGGCCAGGAATTTTCCAGAGGTACGCACAATTTTCCTCACCCCCCCCCCCCCCCCCCTCCCTCTTCTCTCCCTTCCCCTTAAGTCTAGAATCTTGCTTTTTTTCGTGCGCTTTGTTTAAAGTTTGTTTAGAGGGGAGTGTAATGGTGAGGTTATGTTGTAAGCGTTCTTTCTTGATATGAAATAGCAACAAGGTCGTAAATATTCAGCGGGTGTCTCGTTACAACCACAGAGCTAATCTTCTGTTTTTCTTTCTTCCCAAGCAAAGTCAGATCAGAATGACCTAATTTAAAGTTCTTGTCAGCTCTTTCCATATGTCTATGAACATGTATCATGGATAGCTTGATACATGTATTTATATTTTAGTTTATTTCCTTCTCAAAAAATTCTATTTTTTACTTTTTTCAGGTACGCACATGCGTATGTGCGTACAGGTAGCCACGCCCCTGCAATGATGTTTAGTTGTTCCGCATTTCTCTAGTCTTATTTAATTCGTGAAGCCAGATCATCTTACGTTTCAGCCATCAGATTCACTGCTCTTATCCTGGTGTATTACTCGCCTGGGATATCCTTTAGATAAACCAGATCAATGCCAAGAGAATTTCCACAAATATCCTCTTCATTTAAGCGTTTGACTTGGAGCTGGTATTGAATATTCATGTCGCAAAACAGAAACTTGTTTCGACTAGCCGCATT